>JASVER010000192.1:191938-470859 GCA_030449065.1 Oceanodroma leucorhoa | reverse complement strand
TGGCATTTGCCACCAACATCTGGCATTCCCTGGCATTTTCTGGCTTTCCCTACAAACACCTGGCATTCCCCGGCATTGTCTGGCATTCCCCACCAACATCTAGCATTCCCCGGCATTCTCCACCAACACCTGGCATTCCCCACCAACACCCGGCATTCCCTGGGATTCCCCAGCATTCCCCAACAACACCTGGCATTCACCAGCATTCCCTGGCATTTTCCGGCATTCCCCAGCTTTCCCCACAAACACCTGGCATTCCCCGGCATTTTCTGGCTTTCCCTACAAACACCCGGCATTCCCTGGCATTCCCCACCACACTCTGCTCGTCCCTGCCCTGTGTCCCAGTCTCAGCCTTTCCCTGCCCCCCCCCCCCCTGCAAAACCCCTACAGCCACATTCTCCCAGCCCCCTGTGAGCAGCTGGGGGGTAACGGCAGGGGGGATGTTAGGGGTGGGTCTCAAGGTTAGGGGAACATCCCCCCCTTATAGCTACGCACGGTATAGTTATATGCCATATCTAYGCATGCCTTAGACGCTACATGCATTCAGTACAGACTACGCGTACAGATGTGTAGTGCAGCTGTAAGCCATGTACAGTGTGCGCTACGTGCTCTGCATGTATATAGTGTGTGGCATTTATGCTCTATGTATATGGAGTATAACCCACAGACTTTTTATCATTAAAATGATACGAACAGAGTGTACCCTATAGTATAGSTACTAGATTATGCAGCCTGTGCTATGTTATATAGTACAAATAAACTATACTMTAGAGTATACCACCAATATGAAATATTATATATAGGAATAGTACACATATCAGAATATTACAGGATAGAAATTGTATACTACATAATCTAGACTATTCTGTTGTGTATAGCTATAGTGCCTAAATTACATATATACTACATAAAATGCCAGTAACAATGTATTATGTTATAGAATATGTTTTGTTACATATCATACATTGACTATTAAACAGTATACAGTATATACTGTGCTCTACAACACAGCAGTTGTAGTAGATAGCTGGTGTATTATCTCCATACTAGACAGTACCTGTAGGGTATAGGTTACATAATATTTACATACAAGGTAGTATATATTTACTTTATATAACAGCCTTTACCTGTGTTGTTTACAGTGTTTAAAAATGAGTTTGTTCTAAAAGATGTTTTCTATAGAGAACACAGTTTATCTAATTGAATTAGATACAGTATATAATAATCTACACCATCTAAAATAYATTAACTACACATCATCTAATATATAGTATATAGTAAATACAGAATATATACCACATCATGCATTATGTAGTGTATATTGTACAGGCTGCATATACTACATACTATATGTGCTACATCTAATATTCAGCATTAGAGCACATGCTATCTAAATCATGTATTTTAGATGAATTGTCTTTTTTATATACATATATATATATAAAAAAAAATATAAAAAAACATGCATAAAAAAGGAGGCCAGAGGTGATGGCGCGGGCAGGAGGAGCCTCCTCGTCTCAATAGACCGGGGCCAACGCTGGCGCCCGGGCTGTCCCCATACTGGGCCCGGAGCCTTCCCAGGACGAGCTGCTCCCAGTCCTGGGTCCTCCCGCCGCAGGGGAATTCCCCTGCTGCGCTCCCGCTGCTCTCCTGGGGTGCCTGAGCCCCCCCCAAGACCCTGAGCAAGCGCTGCACCACCTGTACCAGCACAGATGCACTCAGAAGCCAAACCCTGCCTCATCCAAATTGCTTTGGCTGGGGGAAAGCGGTAATCCCCCTCTCCTCAGCACCTGGCCTCTCCAATTTCCCTTTCAGGTGCAAAAATAAATACAAACCACTGCCGGGAGTTTTAGTTTCAGGCTGCCCTTTGGATTGCTGCTTGATTCGTGGGTCTTCGCTGCTCGTTTCGACTGTCTCGCAATTTGATCTTTCAGTGCTCTGTCGCTCTCTGAAAATTGTTGTGCTTTTRTTTCAAAACTAATTTCCTGGCTTGCTTGGGGGGAATAAGAGAAAAAAGAATTTAAAAAATTCAAGTTCAGGCTTACATTTCCCATCCGGAAGGATGCTTCCAGTGAGCAGGTGCTCGGAAGCTGGTGGAAGTAAACGGCACAGACCCAACCGGCTCCTTGGACTCTGCAAAACCCAGCGGCAGTGGTGGCACTGCTTCCCAGGCTTGTGCCGAAAAATATTACTAAAAGCTTGCTCCGTTCTTGCCCACATTACACTAGTTTGTGACAGTGAGGTCATTCTCGCTGGGCTTGGCTTCCTTGCCCTTCTCCATGGGCTCTCACGTTGACTAAACACCATTTCTAAGGAGGAGGAGGGGCTTTTCTTAATCTCCTCTACTGAACACCATTTCTTTCTGATGAAAACCAAACTTGWACGCAATCCTGTCTTCTTGGTGGTACCGTTGCTAGGTGAGAGGTGTCCAGACACATCAGGGTGGACTATAGAAACCTATACTGCAGGAGCATTTAGGYTGACTGGGAGCTGTTTCCCCTGCAATCTCACAATGGTCCCAGAATCTTGAGCACCCTTACCTGGTGTCACGCAAAGCTCCTCTAGCAYCGCTCTCTCCCAAAGCTTGTTGAACTCATCGAGACAAGGCTTATTTCAGCTCTCGGCACGAATGCAGCCGCTGAGGGTGAGGACCTCCCGCACGCTAGATGAGCTGGATTCAGAGCTGGCTTCGGGCAACGCGTCTCTCCGCATCTGGAGCAATGGGAACAGGAAAATGCTCAGCGGCAAACGCTAACCCCGCTTTCCAACATCAACCAAGCGCACATGCGTGTGCTCTTCCACCGAGGAGAGAGTGATGCTCGATAGGTTTAAAAGGGGGGGGAAACCTCACCCGACTCATGCGATCAGAAGTGCCCCACAAGTGACAAGCCCTGAGCTGCCACAAGATGGAGCAGCCTCCCCGAGTACCTCCTCCACCGGCCGGGTTTCCATCAGGACTCTTTTTTTTTTCCCCCTCCCTTTTTTTCTACAGGAATTCATTATGATAAATGTTTTATCAGTGAATTCTGAAGGAATTAACAGTGATTTGCCACTTACTTTAATGGGTTGCCAATAATTCTAATAGGACGAGAAATTAGGGTATTTAAACATCTCCCGACACTTTTATTTCAGGGGGGGGAAAAAAAAAAAAAAAAAAAAGCCCAACCTCAAACCCCAAGACTAATTAAAATCCCAAATCAAGGTCATAAGGACCCCTTCGGAAGCTTCTGTGCAAAAGGAGATGGGAGGGGAGGGGTGAGGAATCAAAGCCAATTTAAAGCATTCATATAGCCCTCTGAGGAGTGGCAGGTTCGCATGGAAATCCTGAAAGACAACCCAATTCCTCTGGGAAAATCTCTCCGAGAAGGCTGAGCAGGAGAAGTGGTAACCGGGCCTCCGTTTCTGCGGACTTCGTGACCTCCAATGTTATCCGCTCAGCAAAAGACTTCCCCAGGCACAAATCTACCACTTTTCCAAACAAGATCTGGAAGGGGAGGTGTCAATCTGGCCAGCAGCAACAGGAGTATAATTAAGGATAGTTTATCGCTCATCTCATCCTAGCACACTCACTTGCTCTTTGCCTAATCCACATCATCGGGACAAACACCCATTGCYGCGAGGGTCTGAGCAGCCTCAAACATGCCCTTCTTCATCCTCCAAAACCACGGAGGTTTTCCTCCCATCCCTGTGCTTTTCAAAAAGGGTGGGATGGACAGTACTTGCTCCTAGATGAGAGATGAATTTATTTTTCTCCTTTTAAACACATACACCTGCTGCAGACAAAAACGTTCCCTTGCAGCAGAAGTAGGCTACAGCATGGGAAAAGCAGGCGCCTCCTTCTAGGCTGTAGAGTTCTTGAGATACAGTGAAAACAGAGTTCTGTTTTCAGTTCTTGAGGAACTGAATCCAACGAGATGCTGTGTTAGAGCTATTGCTGGTATTTCTCTCAGGTTAGCTTGCTGCTACCCTGAGAGAGACCGTACTTGACAGTTGGTCCTGCATCCAGCAAAAAGGCAGGCGTTCCCCACTGCCACACATCTCCTGTGCCTTGTCCTCTTCCATTCGGCTGTCAAAGGGTTGCAGGCAAGGAAAGGTCAAGTTTCAGAGAGGGAATCCATTTGTCGGAGAGCTTTGAACACACAGATCCAGCCCCCTGACTTCGGTTATCAACGATTAAATCCTCAGCCTTGGATAAGAAGAGTAAGGCAGGGTCGGTACAAGTGTTTTCATCTACTCCGGTGCCACGGGAAGAAGAAAGCCACCTTCCCAATTTTTGCCATATCTTCTACCSATTCAGTCTTGAAATAAGTGATGGCAGAAAGGGCAGACGACATCTAGGTTACACTGCRTGTTCTCTATTATACCTGTGGATTGCATATATATGGGGGAATTCTTTGACAGATGATAGATGCCGGGGATTTAGTACTGGTACAACTGCTGGGACGGGTTTTGTAACATCTCTGGTGCAGCGATGGGACCAACCGAGCGACCTTTTCCCCTCCGAGCTGCGAAGTCCCTGTTCTTACCTTTCGGTGATGCCGTCCAAAAATCCCTCCAAGGTATCCGTTTCTCGCAAGACTCCGCCATGAAGTGAACGATAAATTTAAACGAGGACCCGGCTGGGCGCGCTGGCGGTCGCGTGTCCAAACTGAAATACTGACAACCGAAAAGACYGCTGCACAATCAGCACGGTTAAGAGGGAATAAACACAGAAGCGGCATCGCCTCATCTTCAGGACAAGCTTTATTAACATTTTGCTTTAAGAACCATCGTAGTATGAAGGCATCGGTTCTCTAAGTCTTCCAACGCATGGCACAGACAAAAGGAAAAATAACAGACTCGGCGGCAATTTCAGCATGTAAATGACAGAGTAACAGAAGAGGCATGTGTTAACCGATATAGCTGCTAGACCATCTATTAGAAGACATTTTGCAAGCAACAGTCTACATTTCTTTGCATTGAAGTAAAAACATATTTTTGGATCAAGAAAATTACCTTTTTTAATTTTAATTTTTTTTTTTTTAACTTTCCTTTATATCACAAATGTCAGAGTAAGGCAAATCCTGGATGAATCATATGATAAAAACCCCTATTCCCCGAGAAAATAGATCCACGTACTCTGTTAAATTTGTCATTTTAAAAGCAAAGCCGGCATGCACTGCATATAGAGAAAAGTTGTTTGTTTTTTTTTTTTTTTTTTACTCTATATTTTTATTCAAGTGCCTAAAGCAGAACAGTGTTAATTCACACAGAGGCTTTTGCAGTGCTTTATAGAAAGACTGACAATTAGCTGCAGCGAACGTGTGACCTGTTATTACAGACTATGTCTCGAATATCCCCTTTGGATGTCTCTATGGAAGGAAACCCATTCGTCATCGGAGCATTCACCAGCCCGAGGAATATGGTGCCTMATGGCAGGGATGAGCGCTTTTAGACATAGCAGAAACAAAGATCAAGAAGAGCCTGATACTTTGTATGCAAACGTCAGCACCAAAGGGCCGCTGTTCCCTTTACGCCACCTCCTGCAAATGCATTTCAGGTTTATACCAAAATCCTTGACATAAATCCCTCTGGAGCGATTCTCGGTCTGGATGCTTGCTCTTCTACAAAACTAGCTCCCTGCATTTCTGCAGCTCCAGCAAGAGCAGCACAGACTGCATCGAGGGGCGTGGGTCCAGCCTCGGCTGTTAACTCAGCTGAAGAACTCAGGCTGCCCAACTATACTCACTTTATGACTAGTGAAAACCCCCAACAACTCAAACCAAAGCCCACTTGAAGAAAGATAGATGGAGATGCRGCTGCAGATTGCCTTGTAAGGACTTAATCAACTCCTACGTTTCCTTGCTTTACACCTCCTACCTGGGCTTCACGCTTTGCCGCTGCATCCTCGGGCAAACGGTTCACAGTTTCAAAGATTCGCTGCTGTTCGAGGACYAAGGTTAAATGAAAAGTGCAATGAAATTACCCTCAGGGGTTAGAGAGTGTCTAATGTGATGCACCTTTGCAGTTAATTTTTTTTTTTAACTATCAGTCAGTCTTCACAAGGAGTTTAAGGAGTCTTTGCCTCCTTGCTGAACTGTCACACCTCGGCAGCCAGCCTCCTGCGGGGCTCTCCCTTTGGCTCCCCGGCTAAAACCGAGGCTGGCAATGGCGAGAGGGACATCTGATAGGAGGGTAATGGCAGCCTACAGCTCCGTTAACCTTGCCCATGGGCAAGCACGACGGAAACAAGAGCAGAGCTTCATTCAGGGGACTGGCTACTCTGTTGGCTGAAGTTACCACAGCTCTGTGGAGCTCAGTTCACCCCGGCCAAGGACCTGCCTGCCCTTCAATCCTGATCTTTTCACAGCGACCGCACAAAAAGGGAATTGAGAGGAGAGATGCCTAATGCGTTTATTCCCCTTCCTCCCGAGGTATTTATCCACTCCTCCCCCATCTATTATGACAGGCCATTTCAATCAAAATCACCCGGTACAGAAACCATATAGAAACGTACGGGATGCGTGCCATGCAGAGGTACTACCCGCAAGGCCTCCCACTGCAAAACTGCAGTCGGCTGGAAAMAAGGTGAAGGAACAGCCGGGGGGGATGTGGGGGGAAATCCACATTCAACACATTCTGTCAAGCATGACCCCAGGGATGGGAAAGAAAAGCGGCAGAGACACCTCAAAGGGAACAAGTCGTCCCTTCAAGGGCGCTCCAAGGAGAACAAGGGCGAGAGGAGCGATATCTAGCAAATTTAGGTAAACTTAGCAATATTATAAACCCAATTCATAGGCTTACAGCTCATTCACTCCTTCCACAGTTGATCCAATTCAGAGTTATGCATCCATCAATCTCCAGGAGAAACAAGTGATGAAGAAGTTCCTTGAGATCTTCTCCTGCGCTAATGTCACCTGGGTTAAAACACCACAGGAGTCGGCACACAGAAATACTCTTCTGACCCCACCACAAGCGAACACGCTGGAGCCGCACATAGGGAGGAAGGGGGCTGCCTTGCTAGGAGCTGTACTCTCCAGGTGAAACCTGGGGCTTTTCTTGTTTTCCTTTCTAATCCCTGTTTGTCCTGACACCCTTCCGAATTAACCTGCAGCTGGTCGCAACCATCAACTGCCGCAGCCAGCGCGAGGTGCGTTAGAGCTACATTTGACTCGCTGTTACACCAGCAGATGATTTATCACCAAACCTACTCTAGCTATGATAAACCCAGGTCACGGAAGGACAGAGATACGTCTTACCTTGTTTTTTACATTTTTTTTTTCCTTTTTTTTTTTTGGCTAGCTAGTAAGTAACTATTTTGGGATTCGGGCATATTTGGGGGAAAAAAGAAAAAGAGAATCAATTACTTTGCTTAAAATGATCAAATTATTATCATCAGCATTTTAAAATACAGTTTGTAGCACATCGTAACCTGGACACAGGTTGCGTGCTCTTCCATCGAGCGTATTGTCTATCGGTTTTGGTTACACCACGGTTGGGAAATGTATGTGAAACCCTTTTGTTCCTTTTCTAAAAATGTCAGCGCAGCATTTGCTGGCAGAACAATTGACATATGGTGAGACATTCTTATCCAAATAACTGTTAATTGCTTTTTTTTAAAACCAAAAAAAAAAAGAAATCATGCATATGCAGTAGAAAATATAATGAGGGCTCACACAAGATACAGTGTGAAGTTGTTAAAGCCAGGAGCCATATTTAAAGACGCCTTGAATGCAGAGCGCCTGTTATCCTCCACCACTCGCAGGCTCGAGGAAATATCTGTGGCCTACCTGCACCCAAGGTCATACTTACAGCACTGATGTTGAGGTGCGGGGAGCTAACCAGAAGAGAGCAGGACCGATTTGGGGGGCCGGCTGTTCGAGGCCACGCTCATTATTCGCTGTAGGACCCACAGAGGGGCATGACACAGCGTAGGTTGGTCACGGTTTAGCTTTCCCACGCCAGAGAGAAAGGCGAAGGGCAGAGCCACGGGCGACCCCGAGGCATCGGGGTGCTAAAGTCAATGTGCAAACTCCGCTTCCAGCATGCACTCAAGGGAATCCAGCCAGCGCCTCTTCCAGCAGCCAGGGTTCGGACACGGCGACCCGCTGGCGGGTGCCGGCAGGAGCTGCCGATGGACAAGCCTGGAGGCAGGCAACATGCAGGGCTCGCTCTATCAATATTTCTGAGATTTTGGAGCATCTCTAGTCTTTCAAATCCCTAGCACAAGGAGGGTGGTTGTTTATCAGTGTGTGCAGATTATAATCCTTTGTGGCAGTTCATGTTCTCGAAGCAAATCTCCATTTATACCCTAGGGAACAGTTTTAAAAAAATGGGGGGGGAGGAGGAGAATAAGCTGGCTCCCACAGGTTGCCTGCAGACAGTCCCACAACGGGGAAAGAAGATAAAGATGCTAGAAAAGGGGTGGGCCTGGAAACAGGCTACTGATGATATGATGCAGGAGCAAAAGAGACCCAATATAAGACAGGGACTCACGGTTCAGAAGAAACTGTTGTAATTGCAGGGATAATTGCAAAACATTGTTAGAACTGGGAAGTTATGTTTCTTTCCAATAGGCTTACAGAACGAAATGCAGTGAAGAACAAAGAGAAATTAAAGCAAAGAATCATTTCCCCAAAGCCCCCTCCCTCCCAACCCGCGGAGCATCTCTGCGTGCTCTTTCTGCCAAGAATGATGCCGTAAGGATGTCAGCGCCTGCCCGTCGGGTTTCCTCGGGTCTCTCYTCTCCTGCATCCTTCCTTCGCCGCAGCAGGGAAGAGAAAAGAAACAAACAAACAAAAAAAGGCAAATTTTCAAATGTCTGCACAGAACCCGGGTCTCATCTTTCTAGCACAGATGCCTACCGTTCCTCTTTCCGTCACAAGCGCAGCACGTGTATGCGTCACACCGTTTATATATAACAGCCACTATTATCGCTATAGCAAATTGACTGTGCTCATTAGGGTTTCTTGGTTTTCCATAGCACCGTGCTACCTAGCTTGATATCAGAGACCCCCAGCTCTGGCGGGTGCTTCGGCGCTAGACCACAGAACAGATGTTAAAAACAAGACATTAAAATACTAAACATAGTAGGCAAAGGGATCTCCTCAGCTCTGAAAGACCACAGCAAGACCCTTTGAAGTTTAACAGGCTGATGAATCCTCCCCAGCGACCCACTCCTTGCAATTAAAACAGTGGCAACAGGGTCGGGAGGACTTCCACAGAAAGCTGCGAAGGATTCGATGCCTGCTTCTAATCCTGCGCGTGCCATTAAAATGCTGGGCAAGACGCGGTGCGCCTCGGCTCGGGCCCCTTTGCTTCGGAAAGGTGCCAGCAGAGCCAGGTCTTGCAGTGGAATTGAAGAGATTTATTAATCGATTGCTAATTGTGGTATTATTCCTGTGAACTCTGCCTTCGTAAAGCAGAAACAACTCCAGCCCAGAACACTCACAGATTTTCATTTCCATGGGAAAATGCAGCATGAAACACAGACTTCCTACAGGCTGYGTGAAAGCAGTAATAACCATCAAGACTTTTTTTTTTTTTTAAACTGAGGAAGGGTATAAACCTTTCCATGTATTTTTAACAGGGAGGATTTCATTAGTTCCTCTTCCTTTTTTGATTGAACAGAATGTACAACCAGAAGCTAGGGGAGGGGGAAGGAAGAGTTGTGGAAACCGTATTTTAATGGTGAAGGCGCCTTCTAGTTTTGCTTCGGTACTTTTTACCAGGGACCCCATCAGGCCTATTTCTCACTCCGGCAGCACATCGTCTATATGCTGACAAGGACAAAGGGCTACAAAGTAATAAGACCTTGTATTTTAGATCTCTGTGATACAGCTGCCGTTGCTGTAAAACCACTATATTTGGTCTTGAGCTACATGAAATCCCATTACAAGCATAAATAACACATCTTGCTGTATGTGATATTGGCACCTCACGATAACCCTACGCCAAAGGAAGCGGTGCACRTGAACGCTTAAAAACTACTTTTGAGGGAGAAATGGCAACTGCTTGGGGACGAGCCTCAGACTTCTGTCCTCCTACCAAATTATTMATTTTTATCTAGAGGCGGGGCTGTTTATGCCTATGACAAACTCTGCGGCAACAAGAACCATTGCACGCTCCTGCCATAGCACTATCGTTCAGCGTATAAAGCCATAAAAAGCTCCAAAAGGCGGCACAGCTCCAGAAGGCAGCTTGCCCACTTTGCCTTGTTTTTGAGCGGTATCGCTACAAGTGACGTTAGGCATCRGAGAGCCAAGGGCAATAAACCCCTCATGACGTGAACCTGTTGTTCCCAGAGTACAGATTGTACAGAACTGAGCTCGGTTCCAACCGGTATAAATTGCCTGTCATTTTCCTAAGCAATGCCAAAAACTGTTCACTCGGTTACTCTTCCGTTCCTTATCTTGGTGCCGTCTTGCCTTCTGATGATCTAAGACTGTGCACTGTCTAAATCCATTACAGCTGCAGACTGCTGCTATAATATTTACTTGACAAATCAAGTCTACTGGATGTTTTCATTTTTTGGTGTAATATGGGCCATATTAAACAATTTCTTTTCCTTTGTATTGTCTTTCTTTTTTTTTTTTTTTTTTGTAAATTCTAACTTTAATTAAGGTCATTTTTAAAGCAAGTTTTCAAATAGAAACTGAACGGAAAATGGGGGAAAAAATAGCCATAAAGGTCTCACCTGTTACTTAAGCTTCCCGCTCTGTTTCCGTAGGATCATTTGTACTTCCAACTTGACTATCCATTTCAGCTGAAAACAAAACGAGATGGTCATCAAATTCTATTCATGATACTTGTTAAGTTTATCACRTCGAGTAATAACTGCTTCTAACCCAAGGGGGAAATTTATTGCATCAAAAATTCTATGCCATAAATCCGCAAAAAAGGTCTCTTAGGCCAGCCATCCTAATCTGCGGTTACACGGAAACCCCGACGAGCAGTCCTGCCAGGGCGTAGGCTTCAGCATTGCTAGAAATGCAAGCCTCCGGATCCAGATTTTCCTCTTGGTCCGCATCCATCCGGTTTGACTTTGGCACCCAACGGAGGTGCCCAGCTCAAGAGCTCAGTGACCCTCCTCTGCCTCTGTAGGCCACAGGCAGAGATACAGGTATCTCCAAAGGGCGACTGAGAGTTTCGCTGGGCTGAGTGGTCTTGACCATGCGATTCGAACATCCGCAGGCTTCTGACAAAGTCCCCGGCAGGACCCGGGGCTGAGCTGCGGGTTGAACGCGGATCCCTCTGCAGTTACAGAGATGCTGCCTCTGGGTGTCCTTGAACTGCAAATTGCTGGAGCCTGGGAGAGGATTCAGGGGCAACATCACTATACTCCTGAACATACTTGTTCGCTCGTGTAGTATCCATTTACAAAACTAATCTTATTTTTTTCCATTTAAAATTACTAAAAAATAAGAAAGAATTTAAATAGAAGGCTTAAACTCATTTCAGCATGGCCTTTGTCAAAAATATCACCTAAACTATGGCAGGTGTGATTGGTCCTATCTAGGCTAAATATAAAAGGGTTACTTCAGCACGTGCATTTTTAAGATTAGTATTTACTATTTGTTCTGCAATGAATTTGAATGAAGCCATTTATATTAAGACTTTCTTTCTTCCTCTAGTCTTGCTTTACGTTGTGGTCTCAGCTGCAGATTGCGAGTCATTTGATGTGGGTGATGGGGAAAAACCTCAAACCTGAATGGCAGATTTGGAAACTAAGGGAAGACGGGAGGGGGGAGGGAAAAAAAAGCCAAAAATCAATAACTATGCTACTTCCAGCCAGGCAGTATGATCTCTTTCTGAGTTAATATCATGTCAATACACCTGTTAGCGTTTTGATGAATTATTTGTAAATTATTCATCATCCACATGCAGAACAGATACCATAATGGCTTCCTGGATGTATGCAATGAATAACAAGAAAAGTATCCGCTCCTGATTATGGAGCTCTGATGCACATCGCATTTAGGGATGTTGTGTTCTTTACCCGCATTTGCATAGCAAAGACAGGATGCTTAATAAAAAATCATTAAGGAGAAGGCTGCTGCGCACTGACGACAGCAGCCTTTCTCAGCCTCATTATTGCCGGCCAGTTTCACTAGCTGGGTTTTCTGAAAATACCGTAAGGCTTCACTACATTTTACAGAGATCTCCTGCAAAATAAAGCTTGATTTGAAACCTGTGGTTAGGCTCTGTCAGCATCCCAGATGAGTACGCCTCCTTCCCCTCCCTTTTTTTATGGCTACGAGCAGTCGGCCCCCGTCACGCTGATAGCGTGTCACATAGTGGGGGGGCAAAYTGCAAACCGCCCAGGAATGCTTTAAGGGCAATGCGAAAGCACGGGGGAGCCCCGGCGAAGGCCTGGGACCTGGAGCCCCCGCCAGCGAGGAAGCAAGAGGAATCACCGAGTCCCACTGTTCTGCAGTGGAAACGGCAGCCAGGCACCCTGCATCACCGGCACTGAAAGCACCCGCCGTGCGCGCCGCGGCGGGGGGGTGGCTCGCAAGCGCTAAGGCACCGGTGGGTTTCACTACTAGCTTTTTCCTACGTGTTTGTGMCTAAGCTCAGCTCTTTGCATTAACGCTGGTAGGGAAAGGAAGACCTAACTGAAGGATAAGCTTCTGCAGACCACTGGGCAAACCCCAACAACAGATGTCACTACGGGCCACCTACACAATCCTCTATATTTATCCAGAAAATAACACRGCAGCGAAGCAAGAGCAGATGGACGAGCCGCCACCAGGTACGGCGGGGATATGACTCACAGCCCTCGCTGCCTCCCAGCACAAGTCAGTGTCAGAACAACGCCTTAGCCCTGGGCACACTACATCTGATTGCATCGCAAGCCAAAACTGGCCTTTTCCCCACTAAACAATGTTTTGAGAGGTGTTAAACTGCTAATTTACGTTAGCGGTCTTTTTGCACCTACCGAGATACACTACACAACAGCCAGCAGCTCAGCGAAGCACCTGAAATTCAAGGAGGCTGCACATCTCCTAAATTCAGTTTTACCTGCTCCCCACCTTCTGCAGCTTCCCGTGGGGCTTTTTATGCCAGAAATGGACATTTCTGTGCAATGGAAATGGACATTCCTCTGCACTCTCCCTGTGTGTTTTCCCTTAAATTTTGGCCCATTGGGGAGGAGCTGTCTGCACCTCCTCTCTCAACCTGTGAGTTGCTTAGCCGCTCTCAAATTATGACCAGGGAAGGATTTCCCCCCAAAAGCAAGCAAGTTCCCCGCAAAAGGAGAAGAAATAGCCCAGCACGTAGTTCACATCCGTCAAAGCACTGCAGTTGCTGCTGACCCGGTGGACGTGCGTCGGCAGCAAGGCATCCCGCCTCTCCCCTGCAAGGAAGCTACSGGCTTAAAGGTCAGGCAGCCGAGAGTCACAGCCCAGCATCTAAGTAGAGAAGACAGGCAACGGGGGACTGGAAAGCCAAGTTTAGAGTCATCTGCAAGAGAGAGCGCATTTCCCCGCCCCAGGATATTATGCTGTAGACCTGGACGGCAGATGACATCAAAATATTACYGTCTTGATTTAAATAGGAGCTCGGTCAGGCTCTTGCAAACAACCTATTTCTTCAACCACTTCCTACACAATGTTTCTCCCTTGCATCTACATAACTTGGCYATAGCACATTCAGCTATAACTCCAGCCTGCCTAGAAAAACCATCTATTTTGAATTCAACCTGCTGTGCGGTCATGAAACGCGTGCACCTGTTTACTTAGTAGTTAYTTGTTTTTTTGGTTATTACATCAACACCATAAAAAGCACGAGGGTGCTAGCTGTTGAGATCTTCCTTTCATATTGCTTTGGTGAATCATGTGAAGGTCAGGTTGCTGATGGAGTATTCATCAGCCTTCATAAACTTAAAAGAAAAAGGGGAAATTTCAGGTTTGACACTGCCTTCATCTTTTTCTTTTCTCCTATTGTGTCAGCAAGTGAGGATGCAGCTTTCCACAGGCTTGAAATAAAAAAGGCGAATGAGTAACCCCATTATGAAAGGAGTGAAGAGTTCGATCCGCCTAATACCAGCTGGAAACTAACATCTACCTTAGTAATCTTTAAAGCTTTGGTGGCAAAAAAAAAAAAAAAAAAAGAAAAAAGGCTGCTGGCAGGGAAACACCATCTAGGAAACCAATCACCAAAGGTGGGTTTTGTCATCATTAAAAAATACCAATCAGCAAATCTGTCCTGGGTACGAAAAATTTAATATCCAGGGGTCTTTGCTCTGGTGGCCGACAGAGCAACCTGTATCTCTGTATACACGCCCCTATTCAGGATTACACGTGCGCCCTCTGACAGCTTTCCTGACGGAGAATCATACCCAGCTTTCAAATAATAGTAATTTCGGAAATATATCACTATTACGGCCCTGCCCACTAGACAAACCAATATCGAGGTCCACCGAAGCTGTCTAAACTCTCTGCATTTCTAAAGCACTTTTTGCTGTGACACGGTACGTGAAATTAAAACACAAGAGCCGGGCTGCCAAGGGGTACCTGGYGATCTGTGCTTGTGCTTTCAGCTGTGAAGCGATGAGCTCTCCTGGGGCGGAAGGAAGGGGACCAGAGAAAAAATAGGCAATTTACATAAAAATTACTGTCAAAGGGAACCTTTTTCGTTTTGGTTTCTTTTTTTATCTCAACTAGTACCCAGTACATTTAAAAATTTTAGGGCTTTTTCTCRGCAAAACTTAACCCTTCAGATAAAACAGGAGTTTGATCCTTCCTCTGTTCTGATTTTTTCAAACATATAATATATGTCCACAAGAAAAAACATCCTGTAACATGATCCCAAATAGCAACTGAAGCTGTAGAGAAACGAAGACTTCCCTGAACAGCAGAGTACTTTTCTGCAGCCTTAGCAAACGCCCTTTTCCTGTCCTTGCATATAACTTAGAAAGTTCACAGGAAAGAAAATTACAAGATGAGCTATACGTAGAAGACCTCATAAGATAAGCAAGATTTGAAACAAAGAAATCTATCACGATTGTCATTTCAGAAGYTGTCAGCTGATCCAGCTGTGCTGCGCTACGGCACACGTTACAAGAGCTCTACGATCCCTTTTCCTTCCAGCCGGAAATTCCTTAAGATATTCTTTTAGTAAATTTGGATTTGTTTTCACTAAGCAGCCCAGACCATTCCAGGGATACAAAATTCAAATATTTTAATGTGACTATGACTTTTTGGTTTGTTTGTTCAGAGGATGAGGAGAGAAGGCTGGTTGGGCTTTATTCTGCACACTTACTAGTAATAGCATAATCTCTAGTATTTTTTAAAAAAGAAAATCCATTAAGCATGCTTTCTTCTCCTGTGCTTGCAAAAACTTCCCTACAGGCCAGTATCTAAATCAGCCACCGATTCAAACGCTGCAGCACGATCTGACATCAGAGAAAGGAAATCAGCATTAGATYCTTTGTGTAACTAATATCAAAAAGAATATAATTGTTTTGTCTTTGAGATGTAAAAAAGTATGCTTTGAATTTATATTATGTCAATGCTGAAGACGTTAAAGGAGGAGTTAAATTATCACCCTTCACTACAGAGAGGAGTCCACGATAATAAAACGAGGACTGGAACCCCAATTCCAAACCCACTGCCGTTTGGAGCAGTAAAGAAGACCCTTTGTGTAAAAACCAAGAAAATCCCTTACGTAGCTCTGTTAAGCTATAAGAGCCGATCTAGAGGAGTGATAAAGTCTGCTTCACCGAAACCTAAGCAGCAGGACATTGATCCCATCCGTTATTTCTTTACACACAGGAAGAGGCTAGAAAGACAAATTTTTTTGTTTACGAATATGTTACGCACTGCAGAGCTCGAGCAGCGTCCTGGTACTCAGCCCTTGCCGGGACTTTGCCAGACGACAGCTGGGTCATCTGCTCACTGAGGTCAATGACAAGAAAATTTCATTTCCAAGTCAGGAGATTCGGGTCGATAGTGTCCACAAACCTGACCCGAACTGCTGTTGAGTCACCAAATCGTGACAGTTTTATCAATAGTTCTCCCCCAAACAGGGAGAGAACTTCCATCTGCTACTAGACCGAGCTACACATGGACTCCGAAGGAGGAGGAGGAAGGGAAGTCAGCTCCGAGCTAGAAGGAGGCCAACATACGAGTTCAGCGTGGTTATACAGCCAACGCTTACCCCACAATGGAGTCTAGCACAGAAATTTTCAGAAGTGTCTTCTGACTCCTGTGTGAGACCACACACATCTCGGCCAATTCAATATCCAAACCAAAATTACAGCAGGCCTAAAATATTGTTTCGTTAAAAGGCAAGTGGATTGAACATACCAATTGAACACACAAACGCAGTCAACTAGAAAAGCAGGGCTATGGCACTAAAACGTACTTCCACCAGACTTCCAAGGCAGTAGGTAGTGCATAAACTCTCAAGACGACTCAGTTGAAGAGATTACAAATATAACTCCTGTTTTGGAGGGAAGTGTACAAACAAACCCCAGAAAGGCATGCTACATGTCCACTTCAGGACAATTAAAATATTAGAACAACATACCATCCTTATTTGAAACGTCTGCTGCTTCACATGCAAGGTCAACTTTCATAGGCTCCGCAGAAGTTTCCTCTTTCCCTTGCATCCCTGTAAGACAAGCCAAAGAAGGAGAAAAATCAATACTTACAGTACCTGATTAACGTATAATTCTTAGACTCCGTACGCCTAGGTTTGTTTCTTTTTCTTMTGGCATACTCTTACCTTTATAGAATCTGCCACTGTATAGTGGCAGCCATTAGAGAAAATGGCAGAGGACATAGGGGGAGGAACATGATTTTAAAATAATTGCTTGAGTATTTGTAACAATCTGCACTCTTTTCTAACTGGGATTGTTAAAACCACATGATGGTGTGTGCTTCWGCCTCCCTGCCATTCTTTTCTCATCATTTTTGAAGAATCACATCTGCTCATAAAATGCAATATATGATGGGGACCTAATCACAGTTGTAAAGTTTCTCAAGCTAGCAGAATAAAAATAGATATAGTGAGAATTCAAATATACTGGGTAGTCAGACACCTACTAGAATGTGAATTTAGGAAAATGCATTTTATCGCTGTAACTCAGCATTTTTCTCTCTTCTGCCTCAGGCTTGTCTGGAAGCTTAGATTCAATCTCCTAACAACATTTGAAATGGAAAAAAAAAGTGGTTTTGCTGTTTCGTACACAGTCCTCCTAATGTTCTGCYATTTAGAGTGCCGAGAAGCCAATTTTTAGTTAACTTCCATCSTGCTATTTCTCTACTTTTGTGGCTGCTATAAAGCCCGTCGCACCTATCCTGCGGTTGAACTACAGGATGTCAGGCTATTGGTTGCTAAGCAATCCAGACATTTGGGTGGTTATCACATTTGGGTGGTTACCRTGAGCCAACAAAGTGCAGCAAGGACCGAGACATCTCAAAAACGGTTTACTCTTAAGCTGAAATAATTTACCTCTTCAGCAACAGARACTAAACATTCACAGTCCCACAAACACCTCCTTCCCCTTTCTGTGGAAGTCTAGAGTGGGTTTTTTTAATGCACTTCGGTGCACTACACTTATTTTGTCCATAAACATGTATCTACCACTGAAGTTTTCAGCCAGTTTTCCTTCTAATCGTTATATCTGCAAGGCAATACATTGTCATGGAGAGTTTAGTCTCCTTTGTGCTCGTTATGTTGGCAACGCTATTCTCACAGGCAACTTCCAGCACGCTACCTGTGGTTCTACCAAGCATCGAAATGCTAAACTAAGGACCCAGCACATACAGCAACCAACAAAAAATAGCCACCGGAAAGCCCAGTCAGCCATTTCAGCAAGCGTGGGGGAAAGTGCGATGGATGACTTTACAGTGATGCATACGTCACCCATCATTTTGATAGATATTGCTTCCACTGCAGAAATCCTTCAGCAGATCGTTGTATCACCAGCTCCACCTCTTCCGCACCGGTGTAAATCATCTCCCCAGACAAACAAACAAAACGCCTGTAAACATCTGTGACTGTGAACCCCACACGTCAGAAAATGCCTGAGTTGGCCCCTTTGCGGGCACATCAAATCCCTGACGCTTCTCYGAGGAATTCAGGAGAGAAAGCGTGGTTTTCTCCTGAGGTTTCTCACRCATCAACAGGCCTAAGCTTTCCCAGCGCTCGCCCACAGCTCTTTTTTGCTCACTCAAAGGATGAACCCAGGTCGCCCCATCGCGGAAGCTGGTCAAGTACAAGGCTGAGAAGGTAAGTTCAAAATTCCTGCCTGACTTCCTCTAGCAAAATCAATATGAAATTTGGGTGACTATGAAAGCACTGGTTAATCAAGGAAGATACACTGATATTTGGGTTGTGCTTCACTTTCGTTAGCTGGGGGAAACAGCTCTTTGAAAAACAAAATTTTGGAAAACCGACCCTCCSGCCACGAGCACAGCCTGCAGCAGACGCAGCCCTTCCCACCAAGATGCKCAGATGTCTGATGTAGGGATTCGGGACCCCTGCTAAATACCGACTGGCAGCTGATGCCTCTGAATCTGATGTTGCCTCCTCTAAAACACCATCTATTAACCAAATAAAGCAGATATGATATGACAGGTTACGTTCTGGCTCCCAGTTTCTCTAACAGCTAGGGATACCYAGTCGCTCTCCTGTTGTCAGCTCCTAACGGCGCCCGTGTGAGGTTCCCAGGCCCCAGCCCGCGATCTCCCATTAACTAGCTGGCACGCCTGGCTTCACCACCCTGCCGAAAGGTTTCTCGCTTTYGATTTCAGAAACCTCTCATGCAGCTGACAGGTGCAAAGGATTATTGGCACGGTGCTAGGTGAAGACAGAGCCCAATTAAAGAGAGGACATCTTGTGCATACGCGTGTGTGCGTGAGCACACGTGTGCACATGTGCTAACGAGGGCTGCCGTTGCAGGGATGAAAGCAGAAGGCGTCGAGGGCCCTCAATACCAAAAGCTACAGGTTTGCCTCTTGGGGTGGGCAGCCCTAGAGAGAGGCTGGAAAGAGCAGCAGCAGCAAGTTTGCAAAATTACTTTTCGAGAGGTTTAGGGCCATAAACATTGTCAGAAGAGCACTAATGCGTGTTCTGCATTTTCACCTTCTTTCCAAGTCTGAATAGCTGATTCCCCATCCCTTCTAGGAGGGGATTATGGCCGTATCAGTGTTGATTGTGGGATATTGTCAGCAAGAAAATAACAGCGGGAAACAATGTTCAGGGACAAACAAAGCAGAACATATTTTAAACCTTAACAAAGCTGAGCACCACCGCAAACCTTGGGAGGAGGCTTGCACATTATATTGTCCAATTTTGGGGAAGACTTTCAAACTCAGTTATATAAATCTTCCATTTCTTCCCTCGCTATTATTGTGGGTGGGGGACAAGAGCATTCGCTATATTGCCCATGCATGTGGAAAGGGTATTATCAAAAAAGCTTCTTCCCTGCCGTGCAGTAAAACCGAGTGCCACACAGAAACGAGCCCATTTCACGTAAGCAGCAGAACTCGATCGATACCAGAACTGCCTTGACAACCAATTTGTTTTAGAGGCCTCCCCTCACCCCCTTGTTTTGATTGCTTCAGGTTACAGCACAAACAAGCGAGGTATTTTGGGTCTCTGAGCAGGAGCTGAGAGGTACGGAAGGGGAGGGAGCCTGGGAGATACCACTTTCAATTTCAATTACCRTTTCCAGTTGCGCTCCTGACAGAGCTCCTTACCTGAACCCTTTGCAGGCTGGTTACACGACCAGCCCAGCCCTAAGTGACAACAGGCTTCTGGCGTGGGCAAGGATGGCTCCCAGCCTTTCGGAATGCACAAGACAAGTATATACCAGGAAGACAGAAATCTCTGTACTGTTATTTCATCTTTTTTTCTCCCTTATAGTCACAATCTGTCAATAGTTCCACGTGGTTACAGCTAATACAGTGYTCTTTCTCTAGAGAAACGTGGTTCCAGATTCACATAAGATTCGCAAGATTTACACGAAGACGTGGTGGTCGTTGGTACATCAGCATCAATTTTAAAAGTGCCTGAGTACAGAGGTCAGACATCTATTCTCCGCACCCCTGATAAATCCTAATAAGTAAAAAGCATAACCCTCCTCCTCCTCCTCCTCCCTTTGCACAAGGTTTACATCTATTTCAAGTGATAAAAGCAGGCAACTATGCAGGCTTAAAAGCTGTAACACAGAACAACCCATAAAACTCATTTTTACCTGATCATCAGCAAGGCTTTGCTGTGTACTGTACAGGAGAGAGAGGGGCAGGCTCCTCTCCCAGGTAAAGCTGGGTTCCTGCTCTGCGCTGCCCACCTTAAGGGAGTTTATTTCTCTTTGCTGACGATCGAGGGAGACTGGGCTCTCTCGGCAGAGCCCGGCCYTCGAGACAAGCCTTGGCAGAGTCCTCGCACTGGGTGTGGGTAAGAGACTGTCAAGTGGGCTCTGAATCAGGAATCTGGATTTCTGCTATTAGTTCCTAGCTTGTTGTAAGGTCGTAGACTAGCTTTAAGACAAGCAGAAAAACAGATTTCATGCATACGTGAGTTCTGTCAGTGCAATCAGGCAACRCCAAGATAACTTAAATCTTAAAAATTCCCCAATTTTAGAAGTCTTGCAAATAAGTGGGAAATCCTAGCTCTAAGATCATTCTAAATATTTGAGGAAGAAAAGGGTTATCAATAATACAACAGTCCAGACAAYTACTTCTATTTTTACAGGCATAATGGCAAGGTCCTTACTCCYGTAACATGTCTGCCCAGCAATTCTGGGTGTTGCTACAGGAATTCCAATAAAATACTATCCTGCCCATGGACAATTTGCAACCAGAGGAAATTCATTATTCGTAAATTATTTGTAGAGCAGTTGCTTCCACTCTTGTTATATATTTCGAAAAAATCACCTCTGTCATTATGCAATATGAAAACCACATTGCAGCTGTTCTGAACAATCCATATTTCCCTGATTCATACCCACTGAATAAAATTTATTATTTTGAGTTTAGCTGTAAATATGCTTCCCCTAATTGGGAGACACTGAGAGACAGAGGCTCGTTAAAATCCAAATTTCTCTGGTTAAAATTTGAAGGCACCATTTTTCATCTGCAGCAACAAAAAAGACAGGCAAAGCTCTTCTGATCCACAGCTGCATTGTCTTATCTGTCAAAACCAGTTCCATTTTTCTTGCTCTGCAAATAGCCAGAGCTGTTTTTTCCTTCTTCCCAATCACTTCACTCTAGCTCTTTGCTAATGTGACTGTCAAGCCTTCATGTACTTTGTTTACCACTGTATYTTAGTAGCATTATAAATGCTGCTTCACTTAGAAACTAAAGCTGTCCGTGATACAAGGGCTCAGTTTGACTCCTGTTCGACACCTCCATCTGGGATGACTGAGCCTTTTACCCAGGCCAGATCCTACCACATAAAAGATTTATGCTGTCTTCTTGTATGGCTTTACATGCGAAACCACCCAACCTGCTGCTCTCGGGGCTCTAAAACAAACACAGCAATCGCGGTCCGTCTGTACTTCGGTATGCTCAAGTCGGCGGGCAGTTTTCCCCCTTGCTATCCTTCTGCAACGCACAGGTCGAGCACGACAGCGCCGAGTCTGCAGGAATGGCACCGCCGCAAAGGTGCCGCTCGCTATTCGGCGTCGCTTCGTTAACAACAAACGTCTCCATCTGTTAAATCAGGAATATTCTACCTCGATCAAAACCCCCCCAGCAATTAGGCACCACAGAGATGAAAAGAGAACTCAAGGATGCAGATTTCAGAGGAGGGTGTGCTGGCCGGGACGCTAGCTTTGTCGGGCTTTTGAAGGCGCTGAGCGTCATTTCTTAATGCCACGCGTGGGCTGTCGGGATTCACGTTGCAGCCCCTTCATTGTTAAATGGGGTGTTTACCCTCCCTTCTGGTATTTTGGCTTTGTCTCCCGGAGTAACCCAGCACAATGAGGCTCCCCGTCCCTCCAGTGTAGCGTGCATCATCTCAGCTCTCTGTGTTTGTGCACGCAACTGTACCTAAAGGCATCGTGCTGCTTCCAGCCACTGTTATTTCCAGCTCAAGCTGAACCGCAATTTTTTTTAACRCGATTTAAAAGTGTCTAAGATCCGCTTATCCCTATCCCCCTTCCAGCCTTTTATTAACCATACCCTTTAGTAAATCTCATTATGCCTCCTTTTCCCTAAAGGTGGGAACGGGAGCGCAGTGAGGATTGTCTCTCAGCAATATGGTCCGTAAGACCCATACAAATTGGGCATCTCTAAAATCGCTAATGCCCATCAGGAGCTCTTTGTACCTTTTGTCTCTCTGTAACAACAGGCTAAACCTGCACACAGCAGGCTCTTGAGGAATACAAGGGCATATCGTTTTAAGGAAAGCCCTTTCTGAATTTTTTTATTCTGACAAAGCCCTAGCTGTGTAAGAGGCCACATTACTGTTTTCCAGACGCTCTTTCTGTGAAACCTCTCATCAGAGAAGAAGCCTGCAGCAAGGAATGTCTGAAATGGAGCACCCAGAAGCTTTCATCGCATTCCTCAATCGCTGGCTGTTAACACAACTAAAATGTTGCCTGGTTGTATTTAAACTGGGAGATCCCCCGTCCCAAATGGCTTCCAAAGCCCTTGTGCTCCATTTCCCTGCCTACAAATAAGGCAGACGGCATGCTTAGCAGTATTCTGAAAAGTGATGGGTTTCTGAATGAATAGGAGTGGCACGATTATTTACTTTCCTTTCCAGTTCTGTCATTTTCCCTGCCACCTTCAACCATTTATGAAACTCCTGAGCGATTTGGTTCAGTTCCTGATGACTAGCTTCCTGATCCTAAAAAGCTGCGTAGCTGTGAGAAATTACAGCACTTGGAGGACCCTTTTGAGTAAGCTGCAGGAAATTTCCAGGTCTCCCGAGGCTCAGCTTTCAYCAGGGGGAATGATGTTGGGCATTCAGAAACGTTCTTCTAATTCCACGGCCATGAGAGCACGCCTGMTGAACGACCGCCGGCTGCCAGAATGATACCTGCACCTCCGCTCCCGTCACAACGTTATTTTCTCCRCACGCTCACCACGCTCATCACCATGTACCTAGTCTGTCTCTAGCTGTCCTTCTACCCGCAAGTTTAATTCCTTTTTGCACCACTAATCTGGGGTGAGGACTCGGTCCTTAATTTTGAAGAACCAATCCGGGAGCCCAATGGCTTTAACAGGCCTTGCTTTCCCCTCCAACACGAACAATTTAATAGCTCGTGCTGCCGCTGGATTTTCCTTCAGCACATACTGTGCCCCCATTCCATATTCTTGCATTCACTGTATTTTCTGAGCATTTCAAATGATCTTGAGGCAATCGCAGCAAAGCAATAGACTGTGAAAGCAAAGAGGTCCTGGATCTCCTAAGTAGGCCAGATTTGTCAGAACCCCACACTATTTATTTCAGAAAAGGGAAAGAAACTTTGCATTTCTCTCCAAAGGAGCCACTCCAAACAGAAGAGACCGTGCCAGTCCTCAGCCCTAAGCAGCTGCACAAGAACTAGGTAGGTGCTGGGAGTGAATAGAAACAGTATTTATAAAAGAAATTATAAGGAAAGGGCGGGGAGGGAGAGGGTAAGAACCTGAGAGAACACAAAGAGCAAATTTCGCAAGAACTGGAAGTTAGAAAAGTTCCTTTCAGACAAGCATCCTCATCTTTTACGAAGYCCTCGCTCCGCGGCCGCAGCAGAGCGGACGACGGGGTGAAAAAGCGCGCCACCCGCGCAGGACAAAAGGAGGCTTTGCCTGAGTTTCTGATAACGTACAGGAGGGCTTGGTCACCCTTATGGCTGCAACCATTTATTCCTGGGGTCACTGCTTCTGAAAGAGATTACTGCTGAGTCAAAGAGGAGCCCTGGAAGACATTCTGTTCAATTCCTTTTCAAGGAGACTATTGCCAAGTATATGAAGAATGAGCTTCAAAGTAGGAGGGAAGAGCAGCAGAAGGGTAAATCAGGAGGGTATATGGATCTACCTGAAAGGCAGTAACAATATACAGTGTGGGAGAAAGACTYTTCCCTGTTATTTATCCAGAGACCCCAGCCTAAATTTTGCAGCTTAAAATAAAACAGAACATTCACAACAAGGAGAGGCKCATGAAGTTCAACACAGCTCTGCTAATAGATGTCACCTTACAGGTACGCTGTAATTTTAACACATTTYGTGATATAAAGATACAACAGCCAGCATGAAATATAAAAATTAATTAAAAAAACCCAAACACCAAAAAAACAAACCTCAGTAAAACCTTGGATARCCAGAGGTAGAGCATACAACACATCCAGCTGAAATGTCTTGCTCTTTGGAAAGMGTACTTGCATTTATTTCTAAAGGCTCATCACATCCTGACCGAGCACTCTGTTTTAATTTTCAGAAACCTGTTAGCTTCCTAAAACCAAGCTGAACATAATATGAAACTCATTTGCTTGAAAAGAGGTGGTAATAGGCAGCACTCAATAACAAAGACCTTACAGGTGATATTATCATATCTTTTTCCCCTACCGAGACACGTGTTCAATAATGATCATTTTTCAAAAACAATTAAAGAACTGTACCTTTTTTTTTTTTTTTTAACTGAGCTCTGCTCTGGCTCCTTCAAAGCCAAAATTTTACAGTCAGCTTTAACTATATGGTGATAAACACAAATCTGCTATAAAGGACTAATTTTGCTACCGACCTCCTCACCTGTTCCCGTTCTCCGGGCTGTTGTTTTGGACCTGGATGGTGACTCATGGAAATATAACAGATGTTTAAACAACACATGCGCAGGCACACTTGTGTGKATATATTTACATTCAAGGGCAGCAAGCAATTTTTCATAAATAAATGGCTGGGGGTTGCTTTCCGTCTGTAAAGAAGGGAATAGCCGAGGGATAGATGGCAGTGCTTATTACCCAAGGCGATGCTCCCCATTCTGCTCGGGAAGCGCCTTGTGTCCCGTGGAGAGAAGCCATCGCTGAAATCTGGCTTCTGGAGATTTGTGCGGCTTTCGCTGTCAGAGGATGTCATTAATGCTGATTGCTGCCCTCATTTCTCTGGTGARAACCTGGCATCCTCCTCTACAGCAGTGAGCGAGCCAACCCCAGCCAGCCTCAAAGGAACGGGAGGGAAAGCAAACATATTGCAAGTGCTATATTACCTCCTAAGCGTGGATGCCATTTCTAATTTCTACTGATAACTGGATGAATATAAGAAGAAGAATTTTACGACAATGACATGGGGTAAGATGTTTCCCCAGGAAACAGCACAACTACATCACAGCAAGGGGTGGTCTAACCTCCGGCTGCCCTATGCCAGCAGGCAATAACCACATCCTCCTCTCAACACAGAGCACATAAAAATAAGCCATGAGAGGACCAAAATCCCTAAATCATAGCGCTGCCAGAGGGAATCGCATGCCGCCTACTCCCAAACCGAGACAAGCCTAAAAGAACAACCTAGCTACTACCGCGGGCATTTCAGCTCTACGGTGGCAATCATGCTTTTACACATATTTCAGTGGCAAGTCTTAAAAGTCAGCTTTTATCACTGACATTTTGGGGAGTAAGGGAGGTGCAGAGCCAGACAGCGATAGCATAGCTGGTGTTCAACACTTGAAATACCCACCCATCCTCCTGACACTCACCCTCCTCCCACAAAGCCAGGAGTATTTCCAAAACACTGAAAAGCACAACGGAAAAGATGACTCCTGTGGGTTGCTTTTAGAAAAAATCCATCCACCAGCCTGGGCGTCATCACCTGCACATTAGGAGCGTATCGCCACACGATGATTGGCTTGGCCGGTATTTCCTGGCAAGGCTAAAGACTGGATTTAGATTACCAAATCAGTGAGGTTTATTTGCTCTATTTCTTGGAGAAAATTTCAAGGCCAAATTCAAAATTCACAGTGTGGAGTAGAAAAATTTTGCCCAGAACAGAGCTTCCAGAAAAGCAACTTTGCAGGCCAGGAAAAAGCAAGTGTCAGTACTGGCAGTCATACGCTTGCTTCTCTTCCTTGCGGRGAGCCATTATGCAGTGTTTTCTAAAATTGTAAATGTTCTTTCTGGCTCACAATGGGAAACAACACTAATATGCATCACAGGGTGTGAGATAAAATGTGCGGCGCTATTGTTGCCTTTGATTTGTCTTCCATTTATATCAGCTCTCAGTAAGAATTACACAAAGACAGAGCTGCAGATTTTTCTTCTCAACTTTTTCACATTTCATCCTTTGTTTGGTTCATAAATTCTAGGGTCTAACTAGGATGTTATATCAGAGACAGAAATTTACGTTTAGATAACATAATGCAAAGAATACTAACAACCGTAATCGTCCCCGCTCCAAACAGCTCCAGAGTACTTCCCAACTGACCTCAGCTTTGTAAAACAGGGATCTGGCTTATTTGCCTTAAGCTGAACATTTCTTTCTCCGGTAACCTAACATTCAGGGGTTTTTTGGTTGTTTTTTTTCATTTTTTGTCATTCCACCACCACCACCCCACCCCCCCCTTGATTTTTAGCAAGTCTCGCTCCCTGTGCGGCCCCTGACTGATAGTCTCTAGCTATGGAGATGGCTCCAGTTTGTAGTCTGGGAAAAAGCCTGGGAAAAGATCCTGAGCACAGCAACAGAGTGTGATAACTACAAGAGGAAGGCCACTTTGTTTCTTGCAAGTTACCTAAAAAATAGGTAGCAGATGCCCCCAAGAATAGCTTTCTGATGGCAGGAGACTTGAGAGACAGCTTTTCTTCTTCAGGTTTATCAACTCTGACATCTACCAATGTCGACACCCAGGTCCAGTGATTTACCAGATTTGCAGCTCAGCCTAGGTGGAGGGGGCGAGTACTGGGGGCTTTTTTGTCTCCCAAACAGCTTTATTCCTGATAACACTTCCCCTTACACCAGCTCGTTCCCACTGTTTGAAGAGGTCCATCCTGCTCTTGCTCGTCACCCCAGCAACTTTATAAGCAGGAGAACAAGGGGTCAGAAATTTACTCTAGGTTTCACACGTATCGGAGACTTATTGTATCAAAAGAAAGTAAATTCAAATAGCAAGTTAGGCCAAGGCTAGCTGTTGCATTGGGTAAAATGTAACATTACTGTTACGCTGGGTAAAACTTGGAGCAACTCCTTTGGAAAGCTTAGGCACATTTTCTCCTCAACCATCTTGCCTTCGCTCCAAACTATTGAAGATTCCTCAAAGTCCCGTTATATCTCGAGGCACCGAATAGAAACTGGAGGCCGAAAATACAAACCACGTAACACAGAGTCTGAACAAAAGTCTTTAAGAAAAAAGTGGGGGGGAAGGAAACTTTCAGTTTTGTCTCAGTATGTTTCTTATCAGAGAATATGCTTTCAAAAAGACGAAAGCTCCCTTTAGCACCGGAGATCGTACCCCCTCTCTCCATCAAACACTCTTTTAACACAGAGGTTGCTCTAGATGCCAGCAGACACAGGTCAGTATTTTCAAAAATAGGTGACTAACATTAGGAGCTCTTTAAAACGGAGTTTAGATCCTGATTTTCAAAAGCTCCAAGTGCCCAGCAGCTCCAGCTGGCTTCAAAGAGTCTCACTTCATAAGGTGTTTGGGATGTGCTCAGCATTTTTGAAAATCAGGCCACCTATGTGGGATCCTAAACACGGACTTAAAAATTCAACGCCAAATCTCACTGCGCTAAGGATGATACCACCTCTCTAACCAGTGCTTAGAAAGCTCAGTGACATTATAACTGACAATATGGCTTTTGCCTTCTTTTTCCCACAACAGAATTTACAGAACTGCTAATAAAACCAGTGTCTATCATGAAAACTGGCAGACTCTTGAGTCTAACAAGGTAACTATAATTTTTCTTGAAGCTATTGAGCAAAGCTATAACATCTCCCAAAATGCTCTTAATAATTGACGGCTAACACGGGTTCCTTACAATGAGGTGTCCTGAACGTCAGCCAGAATACAGCAGCCAGTGCTGTGGGATACTCAGAAATGCCACATGCCATATAAAAGTACGGAAACCCAGGCTGGCATAGTGCAGTACTTGGCCCTTCCCGTAATGCCATCCCCCTACTACGGGCTGTCAGAAAACATAAAGGCTTATACTTGAGGTCTTAGCACCAAAGTCAAGACCTCTACCAATTAAGCCAGAAGAGAATAATTGTATTAGCAGTTGATAACAGGAGACTTTTGTCCTGCTAAAGGAGGATGACATGCACACATTAAAAGCATTTCCTCAAGCTGAACTCCTTCAGATTGCTAGATYTGGACAACGTTTTATAATTTTTTCATAATGAAGAGCTTCTTAGCTCGTGAATTTGCAGATGCCCAAAGCCTTTTCATTATACAGCTTTCAATTATCCCGGGCCCAAAAAAAAAAAAAAAGAAATGGATATAGTAGTTCCACCTCTGGGTCAACCAGCAGCAACATCTCCCCTCTTCTTCTCCCTTTGAGTACCCACAGCTGGAGAACAACACAGAGCTTTTGCCAACACGTAGCACGAGTGTCAGAATTAGAGGCTACAGATGCGCACTACTTCCATGGTCCAGGTCTGAAAGAATTTGTACGCCGGTGTAAGGATTGCCACGGTCTCCACAAATGCCTCGGTGTCTGTTACTTTCATGGGAATTACTGAAGCTTTCAAAAGAATGCAAAAACTGCTAATCCCCTGGTGCAAGTGACTTCAGCCTTGACAGACGTTTTCCCAGAGTCACAGATAAAACTGAAGGATTCAGCCATAAAGGATTAGGAGTGGTGTCACCTAGAATTAAGTCACTGGCCTTGAACCATGTTTACGTTCAGCCCTGTCAATAGCAAATTTCACAATCTTAAAAACAAGGTTTATTGAGTTTCTTTAAATATATCTCTCTCTCTCTCTCGATTTCCTGAGTGGGTTTAAAGGTCTAGACAATTCACGTTATATTGTTTTATAGTTCCCATTTTTTACTACACTTCAGTGCACTAAAAACCATCAATCTGACAGTCTGAAGAGACTAAAAACTTCTTTTCACAACTGTGCACAGGACGTTTCTTATGTATAAGCAAGGAAATAAAATAAACACCTTGCATGGCTCTTTTCACATTGAATCTATTTTAAATACTACAGACCCTAAAAAGGGAGGGCCTTTTACATAGAAAATAGGTGGTCTTTGCCTAGAGAGTTAATAGTTCACAACAAATCTAGGTAAATATCTTGCCTACTTAGCTACCCTGTTATTCTGATGTAAGCATCTAAAAGAGTTCCCTACATGAGATGTGCTTTAACTTAAAAGTCTGTCGCCTTTCAGTTATCAGGTGTAGAGATTCTTTGGGGTGGTGGGGGAGAAATAAGCCTTGTGCCTTAATGGGTTGTTTCAGTTCACACTGAATATCTGTGACGATGCCGACCCCCGACTGAAAATCTTACGAGGGTCTTAAGCACAGAGTACCACTGATCCTCAGCCTGATAAATCCTGCTGAAATTTGGGAGCATTGTGCAAAGCTAACTTGGACTTAAGCATTGTGCAGTGTAAGTTGATGAGGAATTTGCACGACAGAGGCTAGCCTGCATTTACACATAATAGCCACAGGTTTTAGGTTTGTTCAACGAATACCGTCTTGCAAAAATGCAACAGCTGAATAAAACAAAACCTTACCTAAGCCTCAAACGTACTTCAGGCAGGGGGAAGGAGGAGGAGAGGGAAAGTATCCGTCGTGCCACATCGTGCGGCATCTCGCAAAGGTTTTGGCTGCTTTGCCTCCCACCGTCAAAGCTTGCGAAAGCGCCTGGCTCAGACTGGAGACCGGCCGGGCAGTCGGCAGCAGCCCGGACACTGCACCAAAGCCACGGCAGCTACTGCATCCCACAGGCAGCGGGTGGTCCCGCTGCACAGGGAACTGACTGGAAAGGCACATGTGGAGTTGATCAAAATATTTCTAACACAACCTTTTCCTGAATCAAATTACTTTTTTTTTTTTTTTTTTTTTTTTTTTTTAAGAACAGATAGTTTTATGGGAAATGTCATGTTTTCAGGGAGTCATACAAACGTAGCCTGAGAAGCCCAAGATTTCCAGAGAAATGTTGCTGGCTCTTGCCAAAACTATGAACTGAAGCTCTCAGATTTCTGTTAAAAAAATAAAAAAAGTAAAAAACCTCCCAAAATGTAAAAGGAAATGAGTATTTTTTGATTTTGCAAAAAAATTGCCATGGAGGGAGGAACAAGAGTTCTGACTAGCTAGCAGGAAGCACCTATGAGCGTGTGTATCGGTTATTCATGCAACAAGTATTTCTGGCAGAGCTAAGCGAGCTATTCTTTAACCAGCAGGAGCTGGAGGAAGCCTGCTGATCACAGATGATACATGTATAAGACAGCAGTACAACTGTGTTGGAAATCCATGAAACGGATGCTCCAAGTAGGCTGATAAGCACGCCAAGCCATGAAATTTAGGCTGTGCACTCCTTGGGGAGACAGAACTGTGTACGCACCTTGCAGGTATTACCAGTTCAAGTTTAGGAACTGTGGTTGCATGGCTGTATGGCTGTAATGATTAATGACAATAGTAACAATACTAATGGTTAAAAAGATCCTGCTTATCCTTCTGCATGTCCCCTGCCAACAAAATTCTTCACTTTAGTTTCATTTCCTCAACACAGTAGTTATTCATAACCCAAGAGACGACTTAATAGTGTACCAATTACGGTACAATAGAAAGCATAATGAAAATAGACCCAAATTAAAGCTCGCTAAGTTCAGTTTACCAACTCTTCCCTCTCACGGTGCGTTTGCTATAGCAAACTTAAAAGTTCAGATTCGTTTTATTTCTGCCTGTCCTCAGGCTTACTAACTCTGAATTAATGCAGCTCCTTCCGCAGCCCAAACACGAAGAGAACTCTGCAAATAGCTGAAAGAAACGATAAGGACTCCAGGTGCCATAGATCACGTACCGTACACASAATTACTTTCCCCAGAGTGAGCCCACGTAGCAGCGTTTTGTGACATTCATCATTGAAGTTCAGTCCTTGGAGCGCTGCCATCGTGGTCATGCGCAGCCGGCTCTCCGCTGATAGAGCGGAGCTTATAACCAAAAGCCATCCCTCCCGAGGGCAGCGCAAAAGTGATTTGAATATCAGGCCTCGGGAAAGGTGGTTTTCTATCCTTAGCTGGTTGTATTTCAAACAGTCTTTCAAGGGCTGCTCGTGGGCCAATCAGTTTAAGTGCGTGACTGTTTATAGCAACAAAACTGTGAAGTCTCCGGAAACTAGAAACGGGTGAAATGTGGAAAAAGAGTTGCCTTCTTGCCAAAACAAAATTCCTGGTGATATACAGGGTTGGATGAAAGACAAAGTATTTTGTAGAAACACAGAACTTGCACAAACCTTGTCATGAAAGCTTTGGGAGCTGCTGGGTGGCAGCCTCTCTGGTGTCCTCGGCCACCCTGGCTGAGCACGGCCAAGGCTAGACCAGCCTCCTGTCCCTTCCTCCAGCTTCTCTATGGACACGTCCTCCCAGCTCTGATTTATTCCCCACGAGAGGACACACATCACCAGCAGCAGGGCTGCTCAGTGCGTGACTGGGGAGCCCCTGCTGCCCCAGGCAATGCCTCCTCAGCGACTCCCAGCAGCAGCACAGCCAGAGGACGAGCGACGCAGCAACTGTGAAGCGTGCCCGGCAAGTTGTACCTGCCGCAGCTGCTCTCGAAGGGCTTTAGAGCTCACTTCATTCCCAAAGCCTGCGGCAGGCCTGACTACTTCAAGCTATCAGACAGGACAGGGATACAGTAAAGCATGGAGCAGCTTCAAGTGGTGCAATTTCATTCTGCATACTCGTCCTTTGGGTCCTGGGGTCTTTGCCTAAAGACTCTTCCACACCCCACCCAATTAAGAGAAGGTGCAAAATACCCCAGAAATTGCATTTCCTAGCAATTGTGATGAACAAAGTGTATAACCAGCTACTCTGAAAGCAGACTTCGAAATGCCACTGGCTTGCTTCATTCTGAGCACACTCCCAGGGAGAATGTCAGGTCGCATAACTCATTTGTTATCTTTACACAGAGGAGCTCCACTAACCACCAGCCATCATAAAAATACTAACATTCCTTTTTGTGGAAAACAAATATAAAAGCAAAACGCAGCATCTCTCTTAAAAAAAGCCAGTTAGCACTTCAAAGATTACCACATGGTCTGTAAATAGCAATGTCAATACACYGGGGAGCTGCACTCCTCTTTGTTTAACGACAGCCTGAGTTACTCAAATGGAGGTAGCAATGTTACAGGCCTTCCCCGTGACACAAAACTACATCGTGCATTCATTTAGACACAGTCTTTGCCTTTTATTTCCCTCGATGGCTTAAAAAAATACCAAGAATTGGAATGGCGTAAGAAGAGCATTTCAATCTAGCCTTACCTAAAGCGCTGCTCTCCCCTGAGCAGTGTGCACCCAGCAACATCTACTTCATATATACCATGAAGGGGAGTGTCAGGGAGAAGAAAACTGCAGTAATTGAGGTCACGTCCTCTGTGTTTGTGAAGAAACCCCCTCCCACATTTTTCCATCATCCACGGACACTTTCAGGTATTTACAGCTAGCCATTTTAATTATATCTAAATATTTATCTCCAGAGTGGCTAAATTAGTACGTATTTAATTCTATTGATGCAAACACCTGATGGCTGGGTGCTCTCGTTTGCCTGTAAATGCGAAACACAAGCCACTGAATTCAATTACGTGGCAAATGTCCACAGGTACCTCTGAGGTATCCGGCATCCCACACAAAATCTGTGCTTCACATGCTTAAACAGCTTGCTCTCATGCTTTATAGGGAGGGAGTTGTCTTGTTTTTTTTTAAAAATCTCATTTGCAGTCGTACAGCTAAAGCTCGGAGATTAATAATAAAAGTGCGTATGTGACAATGCAGAAACAATGCTGTTCAATGTCAAATACAAAGCAAGATGCAAATTTATTTTTCGGTTAATTAACCAAGCTTTCATCTCAACTGCTCTGATCTGTAAATAAAGCTCACAAGCTAGTTTCAAACAAGTCTGGGAATTAAGCAAACAAACAAACAGAAAAAACCCCTAAACCAAAATACCCCAAACCAACAGTCTCCTAGCACTGGTTAGCTAATTACATTTGCCATTTTTTATTCAGGGGGACCTAAACAGATTAAAACAGGGTAAAAGCAACAGTAGTCTGGTGCTGGCCTAAGGGCGACAGCCCTCCTCTGAATACCACCGGCCATCAGATGCTGCCAAACACTGCCAAGAACCAAGGGGCATTCCTGAATATTCTGAGAAATAAAAATGGGAAAGGAAAGGACAGAAGGATGGATGGGAGGACGGACAGAAGGAAGGGAGAGAAGAAAGAACAAACGACTGGTCCCCAACACTAAATAACATTACATTCTCCTGCAGCTATGCCTAGCCTCTAAGGATTTGCTTTCCAAGCTCTTTATTGAAATTGTTCAGGTCCTTAACTGATCTCCTGGGGGGCGAACTGGGGGCGGGGGGAGGGGAGCTGAAAAGCCTTAAGCTAATTAAGCTTGGCTGAGACATGCTTGATGAGATGGGAAAAACACAAAGCTTTTGAAAGGGTGAAAAATCTCCGACCATCTGGTAGTGGCGTTGCAGCGAGAAGAAAGAGGAAGGACAAAGGGGCAGCTCTCCGCAGCGAGGAGGTACAGGACTCCCTTAATTACTGGGTCACTGAGACCATTACCCCTCCAAATGCCTGCGAAACAAGCTTAGGAGGCTCAGCAAAAACAACAGCTCTTAGCAAGAAAAGCATCCGCAAGAAAGCGAATCGGAGCAGCTTTCCCCAAGATACATCCGCTAATTAGAAATGATAGGTAATAGACGGGGGCGGTGAGGCCCCCGGATCAGAACRAGACCTTTTCCGGCAACCTCTCTACCTCCCTCCTCCGACTGCTGTTCTCCAAGGCTTCTGTTGTACTTGGCAATACAGGTGAACAGCCTGCATTTGGGTTTCAAAATGAATGCCCCAGGTGTTTCATCAATATGGCAAGCAGCTGATGTGCTCCAGCCTCTTCAGGCCTGGTTAAAGCTCATCTGTGTTTTCCCATCTCTAAGACCGGCTAGAGAAAATCACAGCGTTCAGAGGGCAAACTTCRCACACCGGAGCAAAATCTGAGCCATCTTTGTGCTAAATGGCTTTGTCAGCCATGAGCTGCAAACGTGCCAGTGCGATCCAAACGAGGAGCCCTCCCCTGCCTTCTCCTCTCAAAYGAGCTGGCTACGGCTACGGCTGACTACAGGTGCAGGCTAGCAAAGAGCAAGCTGGTTTCAACACCAGAAGCTGTGACCAAACCCCTGCCAAAAAGCAGCGCTACGCTAACTCTTGCTTCGGGATGCGAATGCGTGCGGCTGATTTCCTTCCCTCCCACATGCAGATTCTTCTCCAATTATTTTGGCTGTGTGCTGTGATCCAGTCAGATTCGCAAGCTGCGCAAGAGCAGGCTATATCCATCCTTGGATGGGAGACCTCATTAAAAGAAGGAAGCGGTACCGGCGATCTAACACATTGCACTGCGCTGCTGTCTCCAGGATCAGATATAAAACTTGGGCCCTGACTACCTGTGGTCGTTAAATATCCTGCAGCAGTCGTGCTAAGAACAATGGCATTAACCCTGTTCTTCGGCCAAATCTCTATCTGAATTTCTCTCCACTAGGCTCCCCTTGAAGGTTCATTTGGAAAGAGTTCCTGTGTCTTAAACTATCACACTTTTAATTCGGTACTGTTAAACATTGGCTGCATATAATGCCAGAGGGAACAGTTTCACAAGCAGATTCTGTGATCTCTGTATATATCAGTTTCTAAGATAACTTGAGTTCCTTTAGATAGGTACCGGATATATATGTATTTCTTATCATCTGCTTTTCATGCTCACACACTTCAAGAGCCAGCTGGATCTGCAAGCAGAACTGCATCCAGAAAATCTATTCCCCTCCACATCCTTCGTAATGCTGGAAGCAGGCAATAYTAGAAATATTGTTTAAGGACTTTTTCCTTTTTCTTTCTTTTCTTTTTTAAGCAAACTTGCCCATGTTGCAGGGCCAGGAGATTGAAAACCAAGCTAAAAAAGCATCCAAGCTTTTGGACACTTACCTGAAAAGCAGCTGTGTTCCAGCTGGCCCTTGATGCTGTGGGGGGCCGCAGTACCACCGCGTGGTTACCGAGTCATCTGGTGCGGACCGTGCAGTTCAAGACTCAGGTTTATATGTGCAAGCAGATTTATGATGAGACAGGCATTAAAAAAATTGACAATTGTATAAAGTGACCACAATAGCTGTACTTACTACACACTGGACAGTTACTACCTTGGAARACAGAGATAAGACAAACAAAACCACAGAGGATGGCAGTTTTGCCACTCCAAGAGCAGCGTGGGATTTGTTAGCTACACTCACGTAAGAGGAACTGTAAAGTATCTGCTGTCCCAAGGAGGAGGCCCCAGAAAATGAGAGCGCAATTCTGGTCTCTTTTGGAAGTCCAGCTTTGTAAACCAAMGCAACCACCAGAGAGGAGCTCCTGATGTCCAAAGGAAGGACTGGGTGTGCTGGTAGGGACCAGGCCACGACTTGGGGAACACGCGAGGTGAGATAATAAGAGCCAGGGCCAGTGACTGAACCGAGACGTTATTGCAGCAGCCGTGCAAAACTTGCAGCCCTGAGCATCCAAACCCAAGTGAGGGACAGGGGCCGTGCCAGTCCTTACCACTGGCCTCGTACCCTGCTGATCAGAGCACACTGGAAATAAATTCGAGTTCAAGTCGCTCTCCTTGCTGGAAGGGGTCAAATCCTTACCCTCACGTCCTACACATCCCACGCAAGGCGGCCATGAGGGAAAGCCCCTTCCATCCCTTCCATGCATGTTGGGCTACCACCAACAAAAATGTGTGAACTGTGGAGCCCTTTCAACACTCAGGAATAAGCAAAACAAAAGGCTGCGTAGCTGCTGTACATTCGAAAGAGCGAGTCCTGCTCAGTTTTCCATCCTCTCCGGACCATCTGGGTCCTGGGCTGACGGAGGTGCCACGCTTGGGTAACGGCACCCCGGAGAGGGGGAAATGCGAAGACACAGCCCTGCTGACTACCTCCCTGTTTAGTCTGTGAGCTTTTCTGCTAATCTTCCCTGTTGTCTGGACAGCTGGAAGAATCAGCCAATTTAATTTCCTTGAATTGAGCTGCTGGAGTTAGGTACTGATTTTTCAGCACAGTGACATCTTATTTTGAAGCACCTGAGGTATCTCCGTTTGTGCTCATTTGATGCTTTTCTGCTAGGTTTCAGGCTGACAGATCATACAAACACATCCAGCGAATGCGTTTTAACTGATGAAACACCTTGTAACCGTGATAGCATTTGGCCACAAATTGGGTATCTCAGTTTTTTCCAGCCACTGCGACAGCGACTTTGCCACCCTGACCCCCTAACTATATACCATTGTTAGGTATAACCAGGGGGCAATGGAGAAAGGATTATTGACTTTTTCTTTTCAAAATCCAGAACAGAGTTTAACTGATTTTCTATCCAGGTAAGAATGGTATAGCCTGTAAATGACTGCTTATTTCCTCCACAGAGAAAACGCCGAACGTGTAAACATGCCGCCTTTCTGTCAAGTAATGTAGGTATTGAGTGTTTTTTGACAGGATGCTGTAAATGGAATAAAGGTGGTTTTGGCCTCTGCTGTAGCTATGATTACTGGCAGAGCTATGCCCTTCACACTAGCGATTGGGGAACAAACAAACAAACACGGCTGCACGGCTGCAAAGGGGAATAATGAGACAAAAGACTTACGCGTCCCAACGTTTCAGGGTAAAGATCCTGCACCGGTGAAACAATAACAAAGGCCATTTTGTGGTTGAAATTTGCCGGCTGAGGAAAGCTATGGATTTTAAAACTCATGACAGAAGTCACAAGTAAATTCCGAAGCTGGGAGAAAAATCCTTAATAACTGAGCAAAGAACAGTGTTAATCGGGTATGAACAATTACACTATGAGCRTCCCAGTATATATACGGGTAAGTAAGAGACACTGTTATTCCATACTCCTCATATATTTCTCTTGGATCTCTCAAACAAAACCAAGTGTTTGAAGTTGACCACAGACTGTCTATAGCTGCAACACAAAGTGCATCGTCCAGAGCACCTGCTTTGCTGGACCGGTTTAATTGCAGCTACGAACACATTCACAGCACACTGGAGCGCTCCAGGAAAGGACCTCCAGAGCTCATGCAAGRCTCCAAAAAGGAGATGTTGAACTTTTTGTTAAACAACAGGAAGTCCCAAAGAGCCGCACTCCTGCACCAGTATGCTGAGATACCGCTGCTGCGTGATTAAGATACAGGTGCAGTCGCAGAGATGGAGGAGGTGAGATTAAACGCTAGCTTCCTCCTCGGCAGATAATTCACGGTGACTAGAGACAGGGTCAGCTTGGGCTGTTGGGCTAACATATGGGCCAGGTATTCTGGTGGTGACCTCGCACGCTCATCYGGAGGTGAAATGTGATGAAAGCCAACCAAGCGGAGGAAAACTGTTCCAGATGGCAAGATCTGCTTGAGAGAACACTCACCTGTCAACTGCATTAGGAAAAGGCGAGGGGACAGAAAACCCGCTGCCAAAAAACTATGGGTAACCGGCAGAAAAAAGGAAGAGAAGATCCAGAGGTATGAGGAAAGGGTAATGCTTCGAAGATCTGAATGAGATCGGGTGGSATTTTTCTGCTCAGGTTCTGCAGTAGTGAGAAGCAGATTTAATCTCAGTCAGGGTCATGCCCTATCAAGGCAACCTCCACTCTCCAAGTTGCAGACACACCTTCCACCTCCCTGTGTAACAGTCCCTCCTTGTACAGCACTGGCCTTCCTCTCCAAGCGCCAGGAGCAAGGGCACCTATGAAGCCATGGTGTACCTCTCTGGCAAAGCCAACACCGTGGGGATGTGCAGAAGAGAAAACAGAAAAGAGCTGAATCAAAAAACGTGCCTCCTGACCCACATGATAGTATGCAGAGTGAGTAAATGCCATCCTTCTCACTTGAGAACAAGGTTAACTACTCACCCACACCACTGGGCACAACTACAGCAAGAAAGCTGCTGACAGAAAAGTGACAATGTTGTTCCCTCATCCTCCCAAAAGAACAACCGAGGGAACCTTTTGATCCTAGGACATACACTGACGCCTTTGATTTCGTTCCTGTCCTGTCCTTGAAATAAAAGACAGTTCTCCCAAGTCACACCCTCCGACTCCCACTGCTTGTGTTTTTTTCCACACTTAGTTATGACTGCACTCCACTCACTCTATTCSATGAAAATCACTCGCTAAGTACAGTTTCTTTCTCTGCTGCCCTAAGCATCTGGCCATCTGCATTTATGAAATAGCTATAAAATAGCGCAACAACGTGGGAAGCATGGCACGTTCTGCTTGCTGTACACCACCACACGTAACATAAAGCAAGAGGGAGCACAGAATTTCAAATTCCCAAAGCCAAATCAGTTGGATCTGTGCAGATCCCATCATAAACAAACTTTATTAAAGGAGGTAAGATTCCAAAATTAATCAGTGCATAACAAAATGAAGCCTCCCTTTGTAGCACACGGGGCAGAACAACACAAAATTTGTCCTCGAGGGATCAAATTCTKTCCTTGTGTAGCTCCCCACACTCCATCGGTCTGCTGGACCTATTCTAATTTAAGACTGAAGTTCCTACTGTCGCAAGCAGGAGTTAAGCCCACTGTTCAAACAGATGCCTCTGTAGCTGTATAGTATATTTAAAAATGGTGCCATTTCTCTGGAGGTGCTAAAGCTAATTTCCAGATATACTGTTAAGTATGATGCCATCTGTAACAGTGAGTCCTTGGCCAGTGAGCCCTACTTTTTCAATATGCTACAGGAAAAAGTTTCTAAGATGTCAGTGTCTCTCCCATATTCCTTTCACTTGTTCCTTGGGTGCCATTTGAGATGATTTGAAAGAGGTACGCGTTTCGTTTGCGTAAGGCTCTGCTGCTTCTTCGGAGATTTGAGCTAAAACCAAAGCCTAGTAGACTTGGACACCACCACATGAAATATGGATTCCATTACCCTTCCAGTTTTCATAYGCTAAAAGGGCATTATCAGTATCTTAAATCTCTTTAAGCCTTGTAGCTCACAAGTACAAAACATGTAACATCATGTAATACTATTATAAACATATGAGGACTTAGAATGACTTCATAGCATCTGCTTTTCAGTGGGATTTCATGACTTTATATTTTTTGGCATTCCTACCATGGAAAATAAAAATGGCACTTCAAAATATTCCATCAAAAATATCCAGTTTCTCCTCCAGCTTCTCAGAGGATTTAATTTTTTTTAATTTCTTTTTATTTTCTGGATATGTAAAAGAGTTCTAAAGATTATTTTATTTGCTTTAATGCTGAGTGTGTTTCAATTCAGTACTGTAACATGAGTTAATTAAACTAAACAAAGGCCGCATTGTCAACACTTTCAGCAAGAACAAAGAGATTATATTTTTAAATGAAATAAAAATTGCCAATTCATAATAGTATTTCTATTCTGCTTACTGAAAATGAAATGAAGAAAGCAATCAAATACACACAATAAACCTTAAACACTATCATTGTTAAAGTATTCCCTTTTCTTGTTTCTTTTTTCTTTCCTTTTGGCTTTTTGTCTTSTACCTTACCATCAAGCCTGATAACATAAAGTGACTGTGACAGCAGGCAAAATGTCTAAGCTGAAAAATTCCTTACGTTTTCTACTTTTTATTAGAAAAGCACACAGAAAAAAATATATCGTTTGTCATTGAAAGACATGAAAAATAATTAAAACTAAAAATTGATTTTGYACCTTCTATTCTTTACATACATTCAGGCTAGAATCTGATATACGGAGAGTAACAAAAAGAAACAGATTCCTTCTGCGGCAGGAAAAAAAAAAAATATTACTTTCCCCCCCCCCCAGGAGATTGAAATCAGTGTCTGGAGCAGACTACTGACAGTATAACAACCAGCCCGCCTGCCAACGCAGAGGGCTGCTCAGCACGGCCCAGGCAGCACCCCTAGGGAAGGCCTGCAGGGGGTCTGCATCCCATTCGCCGCCTCCCTCAGAGCCGGGGAGGAACATCATTTTGGGCAGCGCGTGCTGCCTGATGTGGTAGGACTTCTGCACCGGCCCGTGCTTAGAAAATGAACGAACCCCATCACCTCCATGGCCCTGCTGGTGCATACCTCCGGTCACGACAGCTCGCGAGGGGACACGGATCAGCAAAGCTGCTCCACAGAAGCGATGCTCCCTCCTAATAATCTTGCTGATCCTTCGCCATCAGTGAAGCAATTGCTGATAGCAACTACCCTTTGCTGATACAAGAGCCTGGAGACCTCCCAGTTCGGAACTGACAAAGCCACCACAAATATAACCACGGACGCGGGGACCAAAAATCCCACTCCTTTTCCGCAAGCCGCAACATCCAAGTGGAGCACAGAACATGCTCGCACAGAGCCACTCACAGGCAGGCCAGCCTCACCTGTCTTCAACTTTTAACAGAGCTACCCCAATTCCATACCTATGCAGGACATTTGAAGTGCATTCATGAAATTCAACATATCGTTTGCAAAGTTGGAAAAAAATGCCGCCTCCCCTTCCAAAAATAATCTTTTGCTAAGCTAAAAGGTTTCTTTTCCCTGCCTACAGTTACGGCCTTTGCTACTTCCACAAGGCATAGAAATTACCTGGATATACTTTTCTGCCACAGCTATGACGCCTTCAGAAGAGCAAAGTGCTTTGCACTGAGAGATATAGACCAAACAGCCCTCGGACCACCACAGGTTGACCACGGCAGGCTGGCAAGCAGAATCTGGTCACAAAAGSTCCTCATCTGGCCGATATTGCAACTGCAAAGTTCACTTGAGTTTTGTGAAGTTCTCAAGAAAATAAAGGCGTGTAAAGTGTGTCTTTCTAAAACCTAAAGGTATCCCCTGGATAAAGGCACTTTTTTGGCTTTCCAGGGATAATCTTGCTACTGCGTACCTCCAACTACTTCCAGCTACTTGCTCTGCAACAGTCCACCTCTCTGMGTAGCTTAGAGCTTTAGACACGTGAGTTTAAATACCCATTTGCAATTTTCTGGTTCCACAGCACTTCCAGCTTTTCTGCAAAAGGTCCAAAGGTGCACCTTTTTTTTTCTTTGCCAAATATCAGTACCTGTCAGAAGCAGATTTTAAAGATACATTTCATATTTAGGGCCAGACTATTCTGTAAGAGCCCCAAAAACGTCATCCGATCCATTCAGTATGGGTTGTTATCAAAGACCAAACACATTGTATCTGATTCGGGATATTTATTCCTTTCTTCTTTGGGCAACTGAATAAAACAAGTTTGAACCTTTATACTAGATCTTCAGAAGCCACAACACTCCAAAATATCTTTGTATTCTTTTCTTCCCAAACAAAAAGAAATTATCTTTTTAAAGATATATAAGGAAGATTTTTAAAATCTCTTTTTTTTTCCAAAATGTCTCATCCATGACCACTTGAAGCTGAAAAGAAGTCTGGTTAAGAAATGAAAGGTAGTTACAATTGCCATGACTCAAGAATAAAGATGTCAGATTTGTCTGAAACGATCTTTCTCAAGAAGTATTTCGTTTCTCTACAGCCACAATGTCATATCAAAGAAAGTAATTATTTTGACATTATTTATGACTGTACCAATGCATGTAAAAACCTATAAATGCCCGAGACTGAAACTATGAAAAATTGAGAGCTCTTTTCCTCCAGGTCTTGGAATATTTAATTCTCTCCAAGATTATGCCACAAAATTATATCTCTTTCTAAAGTACAGATGGGTAAATGACCTGAAAATCCTGCTGTTTAAGCGAAGAGTGGACGAAATCATGGCTACATGATATTACATAGCTATTGATGTAACAAAGACTGTTGAGCGAAACTGGGCTTAACTAGAACAGAAATTAGGCAGAATTCAAATTTACAGTAAACAGGTGCTGACCAGCAAAAGAAATCAAAGGATTTAAACTTTGAAACCTCCACCAGCCCGTTCCCAACCTGCCTTAACATTGCATGGTTCATACAGAAGAACAGATGGTTAATGCAGTTCCCTAAACATGGCGTTCGAATAGGCTAAGATGCAACTGCACAGAAACACTAATTGTAAGGGCTGTGTCCTGCTCTTGAGCTAAATCCCTGGACACTTTAATATCCTTTTTATAGGCGTTAATGATGGCATTTTGCTCCTTGATTGTGCTTCAGCAACAACCTGCTTCTGCATTTCCRGACTTGTTCAATGGAAAATAAATGCGTCCTTTGCCCAGGAAGGATGCTACCCAACCACTCTAAATTTGTTTCTTRGGTGGAGAAACTTCCCAGGTCAAGCTTGAATCATGTTCCATACAGCACAATAAGACGAAATATTTCAGCCCGAATACAGAATAGAGCCAACAGAGAAATAACAGCTACTTCTGTTCATATTACAGTGCTCTGACAGAAATCCTATCCTCCAAAGAGTTAAGCAACTTCCAGAGATGATCAGTGAGGGAAATCATCATATCTAATGTCTTGATAAAGAGAGATAGAAAGAGGTGGAAAATAAGAARATAGAGGGGAGAGCAGGCTCGGAGGAGGAAACGGCTACATATTCACACAAATAAWCCTGAGTTTTATTTCCGTGTGCTGCAAGTTGTGTTGTGGAAAAACTGTGCTGATTGAAACTACAACTAAATGCTGAAAGCATGGTCATTACAACATAACAGGGCTATTTCCAAGTGTACATATAAAGGGACTGCCGAACGGTCTATTAAAAGCGTGTACACTTACCTAGTCAGCAATTAGGTCAGTGATCACCACTTACTCTGCTTTTTAATAAAGGGATTTGAGAATATTCCCTAAACTTATAAGAAACACAGATTTTCATTATTCTTTTGTGAAATAGAATGAATGCATTATAGTAGCTGGAAAAAAATTAAAAAGGCATCTTAGTTTGTCTTTTTTCTTCAGTCACTCCCAAGCAATATATAACTTCAAATTATGGTAGGAAAAAGGGAATAAATTGGCACGTGCTATATTTTATTACTGATTTTGGGAAAAGCAACAGCAGGTTTTTATGAAACACACACAGTGCCTTACATTGTTAAATTCTTCAGGGTAGTCTGGCTTGTTTCTTACTGCTGGCAATGGGAAACAGTAGTGAGATTGCCAAGACTTCGATTCTTCGTTCCTCTGGGCTCCCTGCGTCCCAGAACCTCAAAAGYGCCAGGATCTGCGACTCCTTGGTAATACGCGCTACAGCGTGACCCTGGAGCTGTGAAGCCAAATGAGCTATACAGAAAGGACCCTGCAAGCCCTAAAAACCCCAAAACACATAGATGAGCTGGCAGTGACACTTGCACAATTAGACCAGACGTTTGCTACAGTTTGTCAGAAGTTTGTGAAAACTGAGACACATCTCAAAACCAGCAAGAAACAGTCATTTTTCCACAGAAAACCAGATCACTGAAAAAATTCCTAGCACGCTTCAAAGCCACAATCAGTAACTAAGCAGAAATCTAGTTTTAGTTTGGAAAAGGGACTTTGATCTTTGCTGGTCATTTAGTGGCTTCCACAGCTCCAGTGCTGGGGACAGCACAGGTCACAGATGACTCCCATTAATCTAATGGCTCCCAGTGAGAGAGAGAGAGGCAGCTACGTRCTACCCTTTGCTCCAGGATGAGCTTGGTAACACAAGAAAAGTATCAAATGTAGAACAGAAAGACCAGGTAGTTTGCAGTTTAATAGTTGCTACGTTTCGCTATGCATATATATATAGTACAGGTCAAACCCACTTAAGATCCATGTATTTCTATTTAATGGGACTAGCAGTCCCACATTAGCTTTTTTTTCCACCTGTTCTTAGACAAAAATATGTCATTTCATTGTATGTCAAATGTACTGCGGATGCTGCTGGAAAACTATTTAACTGAATTAGTTTATGAGGTAGCACTTGGGTTACATAAAATAATGTTACATATTAAATCTCTGTTTTATGCCAGGTAATCTCTTTCCATTAGGAGGAGTCTCTCTTTGGGGAATACATCTTATTTTATCAGCCTGAACTTCAGCTGATTTTCTTTTTTTACCTCTCTTTGTCCAGATCCACCCTGCTTTGTGGCGAACTTTCAAAACTCACGTGGCAGACTACGTGCCCAGCAGAACTGGAAGCATCTAGCAAGACGAGCGCTGAGTGCGCTCTACATGTTCTGATACCCATAAGAATAAAACAAAGCAAGGGAAAGCCTTAATTTCCTTCCCTTCTCAAAACCCTGAAAAAGCACCCATTTATTTTCCCTGACCCAAAGACAGCATGTTTGGAAGAAGCTAAACAGAATATGTATGCAGTTACCTAAGTGCTGTTATCCTCCATGTAGACTCAACACATCATCTCCTCTTACCGTGGAACTGACCGGAAGCTCACTTAAATCAATCAGAGTCCTTCTATGAACTTCAACGGGCTTTGGATTAGACAAATCTTGTACAGGAGCAATACCTGAGCCCCCAGGTAGGAACACATTCCAAAATGTTTGGAAAGAACCTTTTACTTACTTAGTACTTGAACCTTTTAAATCAGGGGCAGGAAAAGGAAAAGTGCCAAGAACAACCCTTTTCTGACATTACCTTCGTTTCCTTAATGTTGCATATTTTAGTAGTAGGTAGAACAGATGGTGAAATACAATCTCTCCACCAAGAACCAAATGACAGTGACTAGCTGTAGGGGACACTGAAGTATTAAAGAGAAGGAAATGTACAAATAATGAAAGTACATTTTGTCCAACTTGCTTTTGATGAGGCATAAAATAAAATGTAAATAATTTCTATTAGGAGGAAATTAACATAACGACTTTGGTATTTGTAATCAGAGTGAGCTTGTATTATATAACCTGGATTTGCAGCTGAGGTAGCCCAATACCATTTACCTGGATTTGAAGTAAGGATTATATAAATTCTATTTTCACCATCATTAATGGTGAAAAGCACAAAAGCACAAAAAACCTATACCATTAACATGACTGATAATAAAGAGATGTGATTAGTCTCAACTTGGATAGGCAATAAAAAAAAAAGGAGAGGAAATGTTGTTTAGCTGTATATGAACAAAGAAGTTCTATTAACTTGGGTTTGCAGTGAAGAAAAGTGTCAATATTGCTAACACAGGTTAGCAATTAAGTTGGTGTCAATATGGCTGGGAAAATGAGTTCATAATTAGGACAACACAGTTAGCATTGACCTGAATTTTCAATAAAAATCATGTCTGCATTTTAATTTGGAACTGTAAAATTCATCTCTGTGCTCTACAAATGACCATATAATTATTAACTTGCTGTTACTTTACAATTAGAGAATTATTTACATAGTATGTTATTTTTTATATAACCATGTGCCTGTTACAAATGGTGAGCTGAACATAGGGTTCCCAGAAGTGTCTGACACTTAAAATTAAACTTCTACATTTCTTTGCAAAAGCATTCCTAAGGATTTAAATGCTTTACTCCCAGAAAAAATTACTGCTTCAGCAAGACTCTGTGTTCCTGCTCCAAATATTGGTTTCTTTATTAGAATTACTAGTTTTAGTTAATTACTAGTTAATCTTTATTAATGACCTCATGTGCTGGTTTTGGCTGGGATAGAGTTAATTTTCTTCATAGCAGCCAGTGTGGGGCTACGTTTTTGCATTTGTGCTGGAAACAGTGTTGATAACACAGGGATGTTTTCCTTACTGCTGAGCAGCGCTTACACCGAGTCAAGGCCTTTTCTGCTCCTCACACCCCCCCACCAGCGAGCAGGCTGGGGGGGCACAAGGAGTTGGGAGGGGACACAGCCGGGACAGCTGACCCCAACTGACCAAAGGGATGTCCCACACCATATGGCGTCATGCTCAGCATATAGAGCTGGGGGAACAGGGGGGGACATTCGGAGTGATGGTGTTTTGTCTTCCCAAGCTAGGCACGATGGAGCCCTGCTTTCCTGGGGATGGCCGAACACCTGCCTGCCCATGGGAAGTAGTGAATGGATTCCTTGTTTTGCTTTGCTTGTGTGCGCAGCTTTTGCTTTCCCTGTTAAGCTGTCTTTATCTCAACCCACGAGTTTTCTCACTTTTACCCTTCCGATTCTCTCCCCCATCCCTCTGGGGGGGGAGTGAGCAAGCGGCTGTGTGGGGCTTAGTTGCTGGCTGGGGTTAAACCACGACATCTCGCAAATAATCATCATACCCATTTACTGTAAATACTCTCGATGCTTCTAATGAACATGATCAAGAGGGTACTTAAATGGACATAAACTGGTTGTTTAATCAGCCTTATGCACTTTAATGCAGAAAACCAACAATGAGAAGAGTATTTTAAAGTCACTTTAGAACCTGAGCGTGCACTTTTTTGCACTTATTCTCCTATGTAAATCCAAGTCCAATATATCAAACCAACACTCAAGGATAGGCAAAAATGGATTTTTCTTAGGAAAAGAAAAAATAACGCTTTTACGTGCTCTTTCCATGTTTCCTAACAATAGAAAAGGAGAACATGAGCCCAGCAGCATTCTCTGTCTCAATCTATTTTGTAAGTAGCCTCACCTCCTCCTCCTTCTTCTTTTCCTTCTTCTTTTTCCTCTGCACCATGAATCAAAGGTATCTCAACTTCTGTTGTGTCTTCTTGGTTCAACAATGGCTCTGAATAAATTTGATAAGAAGAAGATGAACAGTAAGGCTTTTCAGAATGGACATAAAAGGATTAACATACACTAGAGAGATTACCATTAAACACACTGGCAGAGGAAAAGGATCTTTTTCCCCAAGAGTACAGATATGAAAGCTATCTCGGGGAAATCCAAGGGGCTGTAGTTGAGAGCAAGGCCTTGATCCTCCAAGATGCTGAGCTTTCTGGGATTTAGCACAAAACCCCCATGTGCCTAGCTCCAAGCACGGGTCTTCAGTGGGACTCATCGCAAGCCCAGAGACACACATACTCAAGTGTTTTGCTGGACCGGGGACAGAGCGTTCAGTGCTCTGAACGTACAAGGCTGAAGTGCTTGCCACCAGGAGTAAGAAATGCAGTGTTCACYTCTTTCTCTAACAGTCACAGCCATTAAAAAGTCAGCTTTTATCACCAAGAATCCATAGATATGCCCCTGCTCAGGGTTGAATTGAGAGCTACCATAAGAAGATCCAGCTCCACAGATTTAGCTTAGTAGGTATGGAGAAAGAAAGGGAACTTAAGCACTACTGATAATATCTGAGCAATAACTAGCGTTTTTGCCTGTTTATCTTGCTCTTTGGTTTCAAGGCACGTGCAGTACCTTCTATTTCCATGCAGGAGCTTTGGGAATCTGCCCCAGTTTTCATCTCCTCCTCTGCAGAAACATCCTGTTGTCCTGTTAACATGAGAAATTGAAAATGACATCAGCACGATGGCCGTGTGCAAACAATGGCAAGTTTATCAAAACAGGACACAAGCTTAACATATATAGTGTGGTCCTTTTCAGGCAAGTACTGTTTTTTTTCTATTAAACGAACAGTGTTGGAATTATTTTATATATGAAACTATCACTTAACAAACTCTAAGCATTAAGTATGTTAAATGGCTGGTAAAAACTGACCCTGAATCAACTTTTTTTTTTCTTCTTTTGTAGCTCAGCCTTGACACACTGATTCTCATAGGAGCCGTTGCAAAGCGCTCGCACTTGACAGTCGGCTTAGCAGAAGGAACAGAATCACCCCACAGGCTTTTAGAACAACAACAACAAAAAGGACAATAAYAACAATGCTATGCACCCAGGATCAATATGGCTAAACCCACGTATTTGGAGATGCGTGTCTTTTCCAGCGACACCAGAGACCACCGCGCCACRGCTGGTTGGCACGCAACCTCTACTAGCCGACAGCGTTTTCTTAAGGCAGCAGAGGTCGGGTTGAAAACCACTAGATGCTGAAACTGGAGGAACTAAGGTTCCCAACTGGTTCATTATCTCTGTCTTAAAGACAAACTTTACCTTCGGCTTGATCTTGTTCACATCCCACAGGATGCACTGGGTCATTCTCCCGTGCGCCTTTGGAGTCTTTCAGGGAGTCTGAGGAAACAGCAAACAAACAAACAAACAAATCCTGCAGCGGTTTTCATGCTGGAAAAGTCTGGTAGTTACTTCAGACACAGGTAGCCCTGAGGTGCTAGCTTCATATCTGGCATCCCTATAGGCTGACAGATTTTCTATCTGTTTAACTACAGACTTATATACTACAAAAGTATACTCATGGGTTTCAATTATTCAAATTGATTTCAAAATCTGTGCACTTACTAAGCAGTTTTTTGCCTGCAGTACGAACCTTAAACAAGGAKCTGGCAAGAAAGGACGCAGAAGAATAATCAGCAGCGCTACTTAGAATTTTATTTCTAATGAACAGAGTGGCGTAAAGCTATGAGAAACAGCACRAACCACCTACTTGATAAATAAAGTGATTTCTTATTTTAGAACAATGCCAGCACTTTTCATGGTTGGACTTCCACAGGCTTGACAAACATTAAGTCCTATAAATCCCAGTACAAATCCTAGCCTCATTTCACTTGATGACAGAAATCCCAAGGTCATTATCATGGCCAAGACTGCTTTTTCTTTTGGGGGAGACCAGCAAAATGAACTGCCCAAAGCCGTAACCCGAGCCGGTGGCACAGTGAGATTTAAATTAGACGACATAAGCCCGATCGCTATGCTATCTGCAGTCCTCATAAACACAGGGCATTATTTTGTCATGTCAAACGACATTTTCTGACAACGGCCACTCCTTAGTTTTTGCGTGGGGAYGGAGAAATGCGTCATTCCACCGCAGTCACGAAATCACAGCAACACAGAGCCACCCATTTTAGCTCTGCTCATCTGCATAGCACACAGCTTTCACTGGATAAAGAGCTTGCTTTGAGCCTTCTTAAAAAACACCGCTGATCTAACTGGACATTTCTGCAAACTACARGGGTAAGTACACTTGAGGTCGTAACAATGGTAACAGATAATCACTATTTGTGTTCCAGAGTGAAACACTTTCTAAAATGCTGCTAGATGGAAAACRTAAGTAACAGTGCCAAAGGATCTACGGTGCATGATAATAAATTACGCTATGACAGTCTTGTTACAGGTCTACTTCTGGAAGGTCCCTTTCTACAATATAGCAGAGCAAATCTTACAATATACCAAAGGATGCCCCTGTAAAACTCTGTTCCTGAAACTTGCCAGGAACAATCTCTGATGGATAAGTGAGAAAGCTGGGTTGTTAACATCTGATCCAAACTTAATAATCTGTAGAAAAGGTATGCAATGAAAGTGTGTGGCTTTAATTAACTGCAAATAATCCCCCAAGGCAAATATTTAATTACCTGCACAGCTTCCTACCTCTTTCGTGGCATGACAATAAGTTTATAAATCCAAGTTTGAAAGCAGAATATCTCACTGATGTACAATTTGCTAAAWTTTGCCCTCGCTGCACTTTTTTTCACCCTACTGTGGACTTAAAAYGTTACTCACTGCTATCAGCTGGACCACTGCACTGGCCTTTCGTACTAGAATGCCAACATTGCGCTATGAGTTACAAGGGATTATCCTATCAGCCCGAACTAGAGCAAAAGTAAATTAGAATTTCATTAAATTCCAAGTTTAATCAAAAAGCAAGTTGAAGGACCTCTTGGTATAAATGGGAATGGCACTAAAAATCTGTAGGGAATTTTTCAAGCAAACTTTAAACCCATTGAGTGAAATTCTGGCTTTGCTGAAGTTTTTGACAAAGCTTTCAGGATATCARACAAACCAAGATTTGTACCACCTGTAGCCCCATACCCTAAATTAATATAAACTTCTTCTGTATGATTTAGTTGCATGTTTGTAAAAGGAACTGTGCTGAAAAAGCTGGAATCAGAAGCCCTCTGCCTTAAGTACCGTGCAGCCAGGGCCCGAACACAGCCCTTCAAACAGCCAAAAGTGATGATAAAGTGTGATATTACCTGCTACGGGCGGGAGAGATGCACGCGGCGCTGTCCCATCAGACCCATAGAGCTATCTTATCCTACACCTATTGCACAGCACTTCATACTCCCAGACGCGTGCCTTTAATCTCAGTTCACAGGTGCCACCTTTTCTCCTAGAATGAGGAATGACTCCAATTTCATGCAAAAATCAATCCCCAGCATCAGAGGAACAATTACGCGCTTCGGTCAATAATAACAAATGGAGTTTAAGGAGCCCCGTGCTTGGCTGATGTACGTGCCCCATCACGCTGACGTCTGACGCGGAGCTCACACAGCTTAYGGCAAACTGCGGTTATTGCACAGCGCGGGGAGCTGTCGCTACTCCCACCCTTTGGCACAGCTGGCAGTTTGACCCCGCAGCTGCGCTGAGCGCCAGCGTTGGGCACCACAGCTAAAGACCACCTATGCTGTTTGGCACGTCTTCACACATTCCCATTGCCGGGTCTGCACAGTTTATTCTTATGGGATTGTAATTTTGAGTTAAACTCTCGTTTTGGTCATAAATAATTTTCTAATTGTTCCAGGGTTCAAAAAAGCAATTTAAAAATTGCACAGGAATCCAAGTTACCCCAGGCAATACACAATGATAATATTGCACAAGCTATTTTTTGTAAAGTGTGTTTCTGAAAAGAGCAAAACATGGACAGGAGTTAGTGCCTAGCTGTAAGAGTCTGCAACTCTTATTTCAGCAATAGAAATCAGTCGTTGCGTTAAGTATGCAGATTCTGAGTTTCAAAATCTTTAAGGTCAAGACCATACCCACAAAGATTTCTTCCTTTCAAATGCAAATGTTAGATCAAATATTCAAGCCAAAAGGTCCAAAGACAGATTTACTTTTAGGATTAACAAGAATAAAATAAAGCAAAGGAATAAACCCAGATTTATGAAGAAAATCTGAGCCAAGCAAGAGTAAAAGTGTAAGACCAAATGCACTAGTCAATAAAAGCTGTTCCCAAATTGGACACGAGGCAAGAGTGGCAGTAGGAATCTCACAAATSCTGATGATATACTACTTTCTGCGTGCAAGTTTTTCAGTAGGGTAGCGGTATYCCTCGGGCTCAGCTGGTCCTCTGTGCTCGCTTAGCGCTTTAGAGCCTTATGCAACTGGGCATAGGCCAGTCTCATAGTCCTAAACGATTCCAGGGTCTACAAAAGCTCTGGGCATCCCTTAAAGCCTTCGTGCATCTCTAATCGGCCAGGGAACTAACTCTGATTTTTTAAAGGGCATAAAGCAGTGTTAGTCTTCTGCTAACACAGCTACTTATCTCTTAAGTCATACCGGAGAATCCAAGTCAGGATATTATTTCACAACACAGTATGCCTAATTTCTTGATAACTCACGCTGGGCACTATTTACCTTGGGTAACCACAAATTGGCACTGTAAGGGTTAACGTTCCTCCAGGCAGGACTGAAAATAATCAGTGTTTCTGATACTRCACTGGAGCACAGTTCCTAATGTCATCATTGATCACACACGAATGAACCAARCATGACATTTAATGACATAAATGAACCAAAGATAGGCCACTTTTAYCTACTGCACATCAAGCATTGAAGTGCTCGTTGAAGTCTGAGCATCCCTTAGTTCCTTCAAACCTGCTTTTACCTGGCGGCTGCAGTGACGGTGTCCACGACAGAAGCGCTTGGCTTTGCACCCCTCCATTGTATTGAAACAACTGACTCGTGGGGCTGCATGGTTCAATGCACCTGGGAATTAGTCCCAACCTTTAACAGCCCGTGAAGAAAATACTTGGACGATCAGAATACTCCCCAAGCATATTCACTGTTCCAATATATCAACTGTATGTCAAGAATTCAGCTCCAAGAAAACCACGTAGCTTGCAATAAACTGTCAGTCCTACCCTTCCTGTCAATAATCAGACACTATTTTGTTTAAATACTGCATAAACCCCCATGCTTTTCCATGTCATTCATATTTTTTTTGACTGTATAAAGCAATGCTGCTCAAACAAAATTTTGCAAATGCTAAGGAAGAGGAGAGATGGTAAGATCTGAATGTTGAGTGGTTTTAATGATCTTTTAAAATTCACTTCCCAGCTACTCTCTGTATGGCTTATTTACTGAGTCATTTCTAATGTGCAACACACCTGGGTCCTGCATACAGCATAGATAAATCACCATGTTTTAGGGAGCTGTAAGAAGATTAAAAAGGGAAAAAGCTGGTCATTATGAAAGAAACAGGTTCAGTGCATTTTATTTTTTAAGCATGATACTGTGAAAAATGACTGGAATATTTCCAGAGTGAAAGAAATCAAGCAGGCATCTAAAATTACAGGTAATGGTGTGCACGGAGGCTGCCACATGATTAGGGTATTCTTTTGCCTCATAAACCGAGGAAAATGTGTTAAAATGAAGTACTATAAAATGGTGATTTATGAGAAGTTAGGGAGATATTCTTGAGCTTTGACTTTAAAATGTTATTTTTATATCCACCAAGATTTCATTTTAATCTATCTTTATGACAGATTAGATTTATTGGAGCCCAAGTTTATACAGTTTGGTAAAATGGACCTCTTTAGGTGCAACAACCTGTAGAAATATTTTTGCAAGTCTTTGGGTAATAGACCAGGCAGCTCATCTCCGCAGGTGGGGTCCACCGAGTAATGCTCCCACCCGCTCGTACTTCGAGCTGACAGAAGGGCATTTCCTCTAACCTCACCTTCTGTCCTCAAGAGAAATTTCAGGCACAGCTAATACGATAACTGTGGGCATCCTGCTGTGCAGGGGAGCTGTGCAGGGGCAGGGCCTTTTGTACAGGGCACTGGGAAAGGAAAAAGCTGAGAAAAACCTGGCCGTCTCGGTTAGAGCCTTCCCAGGAGAAGATGCCGCCGCACAGCTGAAGGTAAGTGTTGRGGGGGGGAGATGGAAGGAGTAGGCGCTCTCATCGGACTGACGGGAGCGCAGCTGGACGGCTCCAGGTCAGCTAATATTTAAAAATAAGTAGGATCTAAATAAACCAGCTAAGTAGATTAGCGTCAGCTGTTGCGGCTGCCTGTACCGGGAAAGGGTAGAGCAGAAATACCTCTTGGGTAGTTTATGGTCTGGACCCCGTCTGGATGTGCGATGCTACAGATAGGTCAGATTRAAAGGAAAAGTGAATAACCCGCATTATGTGCAGCTTAAAGTGACCATTATGGAGGGTGTTAGGAGAATAGGCACTTGGTTGGATGGTGATGGTTATGTACCTGGTTTAAAAAAACCCAAACCACACCATTTAGCTTGTGTTAGCCAATTTGCTTTCATAGAAATCCTTCTAACCAAGGGAGAGAAAAATGTTATCACTGTAGCTGGCATGCAGAGCCACAGCTACGGTTGGGGGTGTTGAAACTCTTCCATTAAAAAGGTTATTTTTCAGTTACCTATAATTGAAATTTTTCAGGCTGAAATTTTCCAGGTCTAATCACAGCCCAAGGGTAAAGTAAAAACATTTCATTGGTAGCTGCTGAGCGCTCAGCACTTCTGAAAATCAGGTCATTCATTTAGATGTCTTAATATATACTTAAGAGCTGATTTTAAACACCTCTTTTTGAACATATTGGCATTTCAGTCAATCTTTTTCACCCACTTATCAATGTCTAATTTGCGTCGATTTGCACAGCTCCCCTGCATTTCAAATGCTCTATCTTTCAGTTTATCCCTTCTCAATCACTTGTGTCTTTAGGAYATCAAGATTTTTCCATGGTGAGAACTACAGCTGGCCAAACAGGAATTTTATATCCATTATGTTTTACAGGCAGGATACTTACAGGCTTCTGGGTTGCACAAGGTGAGTTTTTAGGGCTAACCCCTAGCCGAGGCATATACCTAATTCTGTTTCTGACAACATAAGCCCTCCAGCTGAATGAATCTGACTCCATTTCAGAGAATGTAGAAAAATAGTGACTTGCTTTAAATGGCACTCCCACAGGAGCAGTCTTTGGTGAACACCTGGAAATAATTAATCGCTACCTTATTTTTAAAATTAATTAGCATATGATTTAATTTAGTTGACCTTCAAATGAAAAATCAGTTCTTATTAAGTGCTAATGAATTAAAATCAGCATATTGTGCACAGAAACTTTGGCATGATTGCATAATGGGGAGTTCATTCTTCACCTGTACTAAATCCAGTTCCTTTTTTCATTTTTCTACCAGAAAGCCCTACCATTAAATCAGGTTAAACAGTAATTGGTAGGACAGGCAACTGAGATGAAGATGTAGAACGCTCTCTCACACACACACGCATGTGCATGCACACATACTCTTTAAAAAAAAAAAAAAAATCACAGGTTCAAACCAATCCACAGCTATATACAATATGGTCCATTTAAAATGAGTTTGTAGTCCCAGCACAATCTTGTATGGACAGGCATAGTAGACTGCGTGCAGCTTGTCTGATACGTRTTTTATCTGCTGCATAAACATTAATGACTTTAATCACTTTGTTCTGCCCTTACACTTCATAAAGAGAAGCAACTCTAACTTGAAATACGCTGCGTATAAAGGATCTACTTCCATATGCACAGTAATGAAGCACTACGAAGGTGCTGCCTAGAGATGTCAGCTCTCCCCCCAAGAGCTAATAGTTATGCACGCAGATTTTCAAGGGTAAAATTGCAACATTTCTTTGCGGTATTTCCAGACAGTGGAAATAGAAGCTTGGCACAAACCGGAATAAGAGGATACCTTCACAGCATAACATCAAACATCTTGATATTCTTGGAATATAACTGTTCTGCCTTTTTTTTTTTTTTTTCCTGAGGACAGACTGAGCACTCAAAAAACTCAGTCTGTTCAAAGGCCACATGCAAACTAGGCCCATGTGGACTTTTTTTCTTGGACAATGTCTCTTCTATTGTGAATAACAGAAGAGATATGCTTTCACATTAATATGAGATTTGTAATCTCACAGTAGGTTTTCATTTTAATTGGAGCCCCTCAAAACATGATTCCTGCACTGTTCCATGCACTTATAACGAAACATCCCCTTTCATGGTGCCATCCTTCCCCCTTTCTTTTTAAGAAAATGAATGCTAAAGACGACTCGGGTAAGACAAAAATACTAGAACTTCATGGTAGGAGAGATGCACGTGCTCCGTTTTGAATATCACCACATTTTAGAGCAATAAATAACTATTTCAATGTGTTTGCTATATTCTAATCCCAGAGATATGAGGGAAAAAAAGCAGAAAAACTATTAGTCGACTCTAATTGGAGTCCAAATACTTGTTTTGGTGCAGTCACCAGAACTGACACTTGAAAGACTGCTATACTTCCATAGTAGGCTTGGAAACCTCCTATTCCAAGTGGTTTAAACTATGTGTTTTGGGAATATGCAGCCTGGACTTATTTGCCACAAATCTCCTTTCACAGTAATTAGGTGGAATAACTGGAAAAACATTATTTCTTTAAATGCCTTACATCCAGTTCATTTCATTGAAGATAAAATACAGAAATTAGTATGTTCCAGAACCTGGCAGGTTTTAGCTGTGTTAACTCAGTGGGCAAACAAGGCTAAAGGCTGAAATTTATTTTGGGAGCAGCAGGTGTTTTCAGAAATGCCAGGATTTTGTAAAAGTGCCATTTCCCAAGCGGTAGCAAGTTTTTTGTACTAGTGTTAATTTTTGTTGTACTAGTATTAGTTTTAAAACAACTCAAAATCTAAAATCTGAAAAGCTGAAAATTTACTAATGGAAATAAGGATTAAAACCACGGCCTGGTGGATGTGGCAGCCTCATAGTTCAAAAATCTTGGTTACGTTTAAAAAACTAGCAAGCAAATCCTAAAATATGTTCTCTTCCCCACCATTCCTTTTTTCCACTTCTATGACTTTACAAACAAAATATATGGAGGAGAGTCTGTCTTGCTCCTTTTTCCCTACCAGATGCTTTTCTTCTTACTTTTGAGGAGAGGTAGGACATCAAAGAGAAACTACCTTTTGGATTTCTCAGGGCATTATCTCTTCTGTCAACCTCTCAAGAGAAGAGGGGAAAACATAATACTCTTAGCATATTATAGGAAAAGGGAGACATACAGCACCAAGATGGCTACCTTCCTGGGAAGAGACAACTAATACAASGGGTCAAAAAACTGGAGTGGTTACACCTTGAGATGGTCACTGAAAAGCATATCAGAAGACACTGGCTTCATAGTCGGGAACAAGCACTCAGAGCAACACCAAAATGTTGGGATCTTCAGTAAGACTGCAGACAGAAAAAAAAAATAATAATATCCAAACCTAAAGCCTCACCGTGACCCTTACATTATGAAACATAAACCACACATCTGATGGGGGATCTTATAGATACAGTATACACATAAACAGGCCAAATGTCAGCAAAAAAAGATAAATGAATGACAGGCAATCACCAACTACGCTGAGGTTGAATCTATCACTGTTTTGCCTTCCACTAGCCTTGCCACGACCTTAATCCATGAAGATATCAAAAGCAAAAGCCAGTGCTCCACCAAGGGTTTGCAGCTTTTTTTCCCTGCAGCATCAATCAATCAGTTAAGAGAGCACTTAAATCAACCTGCACAAGGCTTTGAACTCGTAATCAGGTAAGTATGTGGGCCCTCTAGCATGTGTCTTTGGAAGAAAAGGGCAAGATCTCACACCCCGTCACACTTATCTAGAAAAATGAGAAGAGAGTCAAGCAGCGACGCTGAATTAAACATTAAATCTTTTAAAATAAATAAGTTAATGGATGTTAATAATTATGTTATCTCAGTAAAATGCATTAAAATTTTCTATTAGTCTTTCTTGAAGGCTGTACCGATGGGCTGTATTTATTATAGATAGCATAACTCCTGTTTTGAATTACCAGTAGCAAACATTTTATAAATCACCCAGGCTTTTTCCTGACGTAYCCCCACAAAAATGCCAAAAACCATAGACCGGCACAAGCAATTAATAGCGTGATATCGTAAGAGTATCAAAAACAGTACATCTGTGCACTGGTTTCTATCTGTAAACCAACAACTCCACAGGAAAAATCTCAGCTTGAAACATTTAAATTAGATCATCTCTCTTTCTTGTTTCCTAAACTCCCTGTCATTTGGCCCCGTGACACTTTTAAATATTTATCACAAACTAAATGATCTGAGTGCCCAGCACAGCCTGCACAAGATAAACATTACTTTCTCCTTCCCAATTATGACTTCATCTCCTCCTGTCTCCTCCTGATGTGTTTATAGCTATTGTGTTTTTCTTTTTCCCCATCAGGAGAGCACCGAATAGGGAGCTAATATTGCCGAGATAGATGTACACGCTTAACTTTACGTCTCTAAGTCGCCCCGGCGAGCCCAGGCTTTAGGCTTATTTCTGATATGCCATGTATGATATTTTAGTATTACCTCTATAACAAGGGGACTTAGGAATTCACAGCATCTCTCCTACCAGCACAACAGCTGGTGCCAAGTACCTCATTACAAAGACTTTTGTAAATGAAAATCCAAGCATTTACCTATTTCTGTATTATTTAATTGTGATTTTGGCAATTTCCAGACAAAGGAAAATAAGGCTTTACGAAATGCCCCCTTGGGACTGGGTATTTGAAAACACAGTTTACAATCTGTACCTTTATCCTCACTCAGCTCCGTTTCTTCTGATGATGATAGGCTGGCTACAGCTGAAGGTTTCGTCTCATCTATAAGAACCAAGGAAATGAAAGAGAAGTTATTCATTAGATAGCAAACTGATGAACCACTTTACTGAGAAAAAGTGTTACGCCTTATTGAGGCAAGATACTAGACTTGAATTTGATTTACTGGGCTTCCAYCTATTCGCATTGCGTTCACTGGCCATTACTGGTCTGATTGTCCTCCCTAAGCCAGGGGTAAACTTGCATTACAATACTGCCAGATCAAGTCTATATTTCAATTYCTCATAATACAGAGAGAGGAACAGCTATCAGTTTCAGGGGTAGGCTAGTGTTGCTATTTGCTTTGAGACTCCTTTTTTCATTTAATCCATCTATTTCGAGAAAAAAAAATTAAGCCAGTCTTAACTTTAATCATGTCCATGAATCCCACTGGAATCAAAATGATTACATGCAAATGCTTTCCTGAAAATAGAAGCTTTCATGAATCAGGCCTGAAATTTAGCAAATCCCTGAAAATCTGCGGCTTGGAGTTTTTTAGTGGTAGAGCATGCAGGTAAAACTATTGTAGTTATTAGATAAAACTAGTACCTGAATTTAATAGAATTTTTTAACTTTCACTGTTGCTTTTTCTTGGGAATTTTTATAGTTCTAAAACCTTTATAAGCGTTTGTTTTTATTTCTAGCCTTTCATTTSTTTCAAAAGACTTGCCTCTGATGATTCTGACAAAATTTTTTTCCCAATATAGTCATCGAGTATTTTTAATTAGCTTGAAACAAGAGCTCTGAACTACCTGCCATTTTGTTTTTCCACGTGTTAACTGTGAAGTTCACTGATGATAGACTGGAGGCCAGACTTTAAAAAAAACGCACAGTAATAGCCAAAAAATTTCAGGCTAGTCTTTGTACACTATAACTGGCTTTTTCACTACTGTAAAATAAGAATATATAAATCTTTATGTAATGGACTGGGTAAGAATATAGTGTCTATTTTTTCCTTCCACATTTGCTTTCACAATATCAAAGTGTACAATTTGTGATTTGTCTCACTGAGATGAAGGTTATGCCTTTTGGTTTAGAAAATACAAATAAGAATTCGAACATTTGATGGGATTGCTCCTTACAGTGACCATTCATAGTGATAAAAAAATGTTTTAGGCATACAACTGCCTGTCTTGGAAAATCCGGTCATTTCCTACTGCCAAGAAGGGGCACAGAAGTAGCAATCTAAAAGTTCCTGACGATGTTTTGTCTCCACRAAGAGTAGAGTGGAAAGCAGCAGCCAGTCATTAGCTGAATGTAACTAACTTGAGGTAATTGTACACCTCTATGTTCGTGTCACTATGTGAACCAGTAGGGATAAATGTTAAGCCTAATTTTTTTCCTGTAACACTGTGTGCCCATGGCTGAGGAGGTGATTCATGGACTATGCGTAGGCACAACGCTATCTTTAGGCATGTACCTAAAACGCGTTCCTAAAGTATGACATTTTCTGGATCTGGGACCTAAAATGTCTGGATCTTTTCTTTGACGCTCTTCATGAGAGTAACAAAACATGACTACTGATACGAGATAGCAAAAGAATGTACATCATGGCTCTGATAAACCAGCTCTGACAGCTCGTAATGTAACAAGTCATAATGACGGTTTTGGGAAAAACACAATGCATTTAAGACACCTCCAGTAGCAAAGTAATAATTTAGAGAAGTACATATTCCTTAATTCTCTTGGGAAAAATGAAATGTATCTCATTCAATTGAACTGTTTTGCAAATCAAAATACCAGAGAAATACGCACCCCATCAGAGTGAATACAGCTGACAAGCACAACGGGCTGTATTTGGCATCTGTAGACAGTAATGTAACTGGGTTTAACAGGAACCTCTGCAGCTGGAGCTAGGAGCTCCTACCAGTACTAGCTCTTTGGCGAGCTRGCTGCCAAGCAGCACTTGGTACAGYTAAAAGCTCAATATTGCTTGGGCAAAGATATGCCCCTGCCTAGTCAGAGATTCAAAACAGAGTCTAGATTCAGACAGAGCAACTCATTCCTCCCTTCTCCCTGGTCCCCTTCGCCTGTTTAAAATATGACTAGCATAAAAGTGAAAAACCCAGGAAAGGRAACATGGTTGTCCTCCAGCACTTACAAAATACCACTGCATGCTTATCTTGGGGAGGATAAAGGGCCTAGGTCCAAAGTTTGCTGAGGTCCATGGGAATCTTYTTTATTCTGTAATACTGTGTGCCTATGGCTTCACCTCCCACTGCTTGCCCSGCGTGAGGACATGAAGAAGAGGTGATAAAGAGGACATGAAACACAGAAGGATTTCAAGCCCTTGCAGACAGCATCAGCTGTTAACACCTAGCTGCAGAAGACTGACCTGCGGAGTGCAGGGAGAAATGCTGCACTTCCACATACACAGTGCCCAAYGCATAGGACAAAAAGAAGCACCCTCATCAAATGAATTCCTCATCYGGAAACAGCCACAATGCGGTAAGCAAATCAGATAAGTGAAGAATCTAGGCCTTCTAAATTTTTTTGCTGCATTTACTGGCTGGCCTTCTTCAGCTCAATCTTCCACATATTGAAAACAATTTTCGATTCTGATTAAAAAAAAAAAAAAAAAATCTGAAGAAAACTGTTTCATGCTCTCTGGGTTAAGTATGTGTAGGCAACATCCTGCACTACAATGAGAAAAAAACCAAACAAGAAAAGCATTGTGTTGCATGTAATAGTACACTAAAAGAAATYCTTAAGAAATAAGGGGATTTACAGACATTTTGATTGTCACTTTGGTTCTTTTGATAACCGATTAAYTCTAGTTGTCTTTTGCATTGAACAGGGTTGGACAGATTGAAAAATACAACCATAAACAGAAAAAAATAATAGAAAAATCTATCGTGAACACAGTGACATTGTATTTAAAAATACTGAATTCACTATAATTTATAAGCATGCCATCTGCAAAACCCACTGCTCGTGAACTCTGACATTCATTCGCAGTATATGCAATATCTTTCTGTATGGATTTAAATCTTCATAACCCCTGAGACTTGTGTAGACAATTTATTAAAACTTGAAAAATACCCTTTAAAATCTTCAGAAGTAGAGTCTTCAGCAAAGAAGCCTGCTTCCTCCTTCTCCCAATTTCCCTTTCCCCATTTCTATTCTATGCAGAGGGCTACTCTGTTGTAGACAGAGGGAAAATTATTTCTTTCTAGTTAGTGGATTAGCTAGAGGTAGTCCACCTTAAAGGGAGAATGTAAAGCTGGTAAGCTAAAGAGGGAAGCCTGCATTCCTGCATAGCAATAYACTCATTCATAATGAATGGAGTTGCAGTCTCTAAATGGGAGAATTGCTAATCTGGTGAAAGTGTACAAACGTTCTCCGTCAACAGCATTGACTAAGGTTATTGTTCACCAAGGTGGATAAAACCTAAGAAAGTACTTTAAGGAACTCGGCACAAACCTGCTTCTCGGCTCTGGGCCTCGGTTTCTTCGGTGTTTTGCTTCTCCTCTGTGCTGTTACCACCTAGCGAAGAAAACACATAAAAATTACTTATGATATATCTTTTTATTGGTAACAGCAGCAGCAATATTAATTGTAACCAATTCAGCGCAAACTGCTAATTTACAGCAAGGCGCTGTGATAAAAAAGGGAGATATATAAAGGCAAACTGAAAAAACCTGCAAACGTAACCAGTTACATTTAGAACAGTCACATTTTCACATCTCAAGATGAGGAAGGGGGGTTAGATTAAAGATTTTATGTCAACAGGCACACTGGAAATGTCTGTTTACCAAATAAAGGTATGTTTCCCTAAACACTGTCTGCAACAGATTAAATTGTTGCTTGATCTTAGTCTATGTATTTTATAAAGATTTTTTTCTAGGATTATTTTCCTCCACTAACATTTCCACAAGATCCTTGAAGTGGCTACGTTTCTGACTTGCAGAACCTACTTTAATGCCTACAGAAGGTAAGAATAGGAGGGGGAGGATCGCCCAAATTTTATTTTAAAGCAAAAGGCACAACGCCACTTAGCATAAAGTATAAAAATGTATCACAAAGGACTGCAAAGAAGAAAGCAAAATAAACCAAAGTAAGATTGCTAGGATTGAATGCATTTTTCCCATTTTTACATTCACATTCATTCCTGATTTTCTCCACTACTTTGCATTCGCGTTCATTATCCATTTTCTTTCCCCCAGCTCCCTTTTGGAAGGCAGGTACCAAAGAGTGAATTACCACCGAGAAAAGTAATACCCTGGGGAACGTCTATGGACACGAGATCAAGCTCTCTTAACCTTTGCTTGGCCCAATTAGAAATATATCAGGAAGTCTGCATTTTCAATGATGGAGAAGGCTCTTTTAGCTTCGTAATAATATTAGAGGCTGCAGTGCAGCATGCTGGATCAGATGCGATGGCTCCACTCCCTCTTCTCCAGCATGGCGAGATAGAYGGCGAGAACAGCCGAGTTCCAGCCTTAATGAGGCATTTGAAAAACTGACTGCTGAGCATATATACTGGGAGAAAGGAAATTCATTCCCAGGCCTGTAAATGGCTTGATAATGATACACATATTTTTTGCTGTGATCTTTTCTGGCTCCTGGGTTTTTCTGATTACAGCTTCTCTAAAGCAACACGGTTAAAGTTCCTCGCACCACCACCTTGCTTTTACTTAACACATGGAGTCTGTTGAAGAGAACAGCAGCAGCCCARATGCAATTAGGTGGATGGAAGAAAAACAGAGAAAGCGTGTGTTTTTCAGAAGCAAATGTACATCTGGTGCCACACCGCATTCAGCTAATATTTAAAGGCTGAGGTATGACGCTCTCCCTCTTTCCAGCAGGCAATACATCCTGGCATCCAGCAGATGGGACTAGCGGAGAACTATTTCCAGGCTGACCCTGCACAGAGCTGCTCTCAGAGGAGAGGAGATGGAGCAGGAGCAGGAGTTTGACACCCCACCTGAGGGGGGAGAGGTGGGCAGGGAGCGGCGGATGGCCATCAGCAGGGACTCGGGCCTCCTGCCTGCTTGGTAACCCTTTGTACCGATTTTAACCAGCCTTAATGGATGACTAGCTATAGTGATTTCTTAGCATATTAGTGAGCTCTAACCTGTAAAAAATTGCATTAGATGGATGACCAAAGTGGCTTGATAAAACCAGCTGGGTTTTTCCTTGCCCCGCTTGAAATAAAAAAATATTATTTTTAAAACCAGCGTTCTGCCTGTCCACACACAATAGGAGGACCGCACGCACAACAGAAAGTTAGCTGTACTAGAAGATAAACTTTCCTCTCCCCCTCCCCTTCTCTTTTAAAACCTGGGCTTGGGACTTTGCAAGCTTTGCAGCAAGCAATTAATAAATAAGGAAAAAAAATCATTTGCATCACCAGGATGTGTTTCAAAGGGATAAAGTCACCTAGCTCAGGAGCTGTGGAAAGGAACAGTATGTTCAAGACAATCCTGTAACACAACAGTGCAGTGACACTTGAAAAATCTTTACCATTAGGTCAGATCCAAAGAGAATATTGCATCACTGCGAAACAAGCGGTGCCAAAGCATGAAGGATTTAATTATGGCCAAATGCAACATGTTTTGCTTTGCACAGAAAGACTTTACATTCCAAAAAAGCAGGTCAGGCATACATGGTAACTAGCGATATAACACTGAAAATCATTTCAGCAATTACCTTACTGCATTCACAACATAAAACTACATTTTTGCTACATCCTTGTTTCTACATCCATTATAACAAGCATGACTATAACCATGAGTTATTTGCCTAAACCCAGGTATTTCAAGGATTCATTCATGTTTATTGCCAAGGGACTACATCTCTTGTTAAAGTCACTTACTCAGAGCAAACTTAAAACTACAAAAGAAAGTTTAAACGGTCAGCTGGTTCATCAGATTATCAGATAAAGCACATATTCATCAGTACGTTTYGCCAACCGTAAGTCTATTATTTCACTGGAGATTCACTGTTTAAAACTGGTATAATAGAACGATAATTACAGCACTATATACTGGATTCTCAACATGTTTTCCATCTAACACTTCATTTTGTTCCTTTAGGAAGAAAAACGTAAAAGACTTTAAGCAGAAGCTTCACCTCTTGTACTCTGACCCAGTCCAACAGACTGACTGGATCGTGACGTGAGAATTAATCTTGATCAGCATATTGAAAGTATGTGTTGTGCATGTGAAGTGACTTCGATAGAATTAGAGAAAAGGAAACGCTACAAAATTTAGAGCGGACAAGTGATCCTCAAGTAAATGACTTGCAGAAGGAAGGGTTAAGCTCTGCTTGGCCTGGAGCATCTCTTCATCTCGGGAGAAAGGGAGGAAGCGGAATATGAATACACCGATAAGAAAGCAAACTAGAGGGTGGAGAAGTGACTAATCCCAAAGTGTCTGACAAACAGTTTTTTCCAYTTTTTAAAAACCCTTCTAATGAGCCTCTCACCGAGTGTCTTCTACTGATGAAGAGTCTTTCTGTAATTATTGCTCTCCATTGGAGCTGGGTACAGAGCAAATGGAAAGGCTTTGAGCAGCACACGCTCAAGGCAAAGAGCTGAAAATACATTTTACAAGAGTAGCAAGCCAGTTTTTCACCATATTTTTATTCACCCCTGGCTCTCCATTTCTCCAGGCAGAAAAGCCAGACCCAGTGTATTTCCCTTGAGTCTTCCCCATGACRTTATTAATAATAAAAATGTCTTTTCCACTGGATGGCTTCTACAGTATCTGCCATCCTTCTCTTTCCACTACTGCAGCAACTGGCGATTGCATTTCCTTTAGGTGAAAGCTGTCCTCACAATATCTGCTTTTCTATTATACTAGTAATTGAACAGCAATCTGTCACTCACTCCAAAGGAGACAGAAAAAGCGGCAAACGACATGTCGTGTCATTTTAGGCCAGCAAATGTAAATGATTTTGAGCCACATCAAAAGACAAATGGGAACATCTGTTTCTTTTCCCCGGCATGGCAGTCAGTTGAAAAAACAGGAGTTTGAGAATTACGGTAGCACCGGACAAACAAAATAAGCACATCAGACATTAAAATACTTACTTCTGGCCATATATTTTGCTTTCCCTTGCCAAGCTGACTACTGCCCGATAGGCGCTTGCTCTTCCTCTTGGCCTTTTTCTTTGCGATCAGCAAGATAATTCCCCCCCCCCCAATGATATATACCCTCCTTTATATTTAGTAGAAAACAGGCTAAACAGTGATCAATCAGCACACTCAGCAAGCTGGCAAAGCAAGCGGCACTTTGAACTAAACTAGAAAACCGGATACTCTGCCCACTTTATGTTAAGGAGAGGTATTTAGCATGCACAGTGATATGCCAGCTGCAGTAGCAGCTCCAAGACGAAGCAGATGATATGATAAATAATAAGCCGGCAGTCAGATGGGAGAGGGCTGGGACAAGATCCCTACGAAAGTCCAGAGGGCAAACTCTCAGCAGCAGCACCAGAGCAGGTTTTAGTATTCTTCCCATTTTCTCTGAGAGACCCTGGAGGCACGTGGCTTTTTACATCTTTCACTGTTCTTGCGACAAACGTGGCAAGTCAAAAATATTAATAGCCTGCTGGCCTCTTGGCTCTTCCCATTTCAGAGCTGAACAAGTGCCAGGTTCGCTCACACACCTACTCCTTTTCAGCAGTACCTTTCTTCACAAGCACTCAGTGACGTACTTAGAGCTGAGGCTCAAGTCAGCRTCTCAAAAACTGGTGCAAAAAGACATCTCAAACACTGGTGCAAAAAAKACATTTTCCAGAAGAAAACAGAATTGCAGATAACGTATTTTTAGCTGAAGAAATTCTGCATAACCGGTACAAACCAGTCTACTTCTATCCCTCCAACATAGATGTTACTAACGATAGAATTTTTTTCACTACTGAGAAAGCTGTACTTCTATCATCCATAGTGTGTCAACAGCCAGASTAAGGTTCCTTCAAACAACCTCCTCCTTCCTGGAGTAGAAATAAAAGAGGCAGAGGGCCAACGCCTCAGGCTCATACCCTGTTTGCCACTCTCACGTATCTGTGTACACACCGCATCCCCGAGCACCAGGTTTGACCCTGTTACATCCCCGCACGGCTCTTGCCATGCAAGCCGGGGTGCATCCTCTGCATTCTCCGGGCGGCCAGCAACCTGCGGCCTGGCCTGCAAACCTCTCTTCAAGCTGGGCCACACTTCTGTGACAAATGCAAATACAAACCAAGATCTGGCAGATAAAGGATGCCAGCTTTGAATTATCTTTTTTACAGCACAAAAATATTGCCACGGTAATCATACTAACGATATGAAGTCCTTCTAGGATAACAGGGAAACTAATTCATGAGAAAATTAAAAATACAGGYCTTGATCTTACAGCTGTTACATTCTGCACACATGAGAAGATACGTTGTCTTCAGTGAAACTCCTAAAATGCGAGAAGAAAGCACACGTATATCCATATATGCATTCAAGATCATACAGCCTGCAACCACGTTCAGACTATTCCAGTGGCAAAAYGGTATCAGACATAAAACAAGAAGCACATACACACAAAGGCCATTATTGTAGAACTACAAACGCATTAAAATGAATCATTAGGGTGGTGGCCTGAGGTTACTGAACATTTTCAGCTTGCTTTTTAATTAAATTATGATTTAGGTCAGTTTTAATCACTACTTGTATATAACCCCTTTGGGGTAAATTTTAAGAAGGGTTAGTAAAGAGTTATCTGCAGTAATTGTTTAATGGAGTTATGAGACTTCTTCCCTCTGTGCTGCTTCAACAATTTACCTCACTGCAGACGCAGACCTGAATGCGCTGCTGTCAATGCACCCAGTCTAGCGAAGTTGTCAGCGTAATAAATAACAGGTTTTCATTTTCATGCAGCATTTTGTCAAGAATTGTTGAGGAGTGTGGGAAAAGAATGAGAAAACTGTAGCTCGTGGGGATTATCTCAGAGGTTAAAAATAACACTATTGTATTTCACCTATTTAACATCCTGAGAAATATAGGAGCCTAATCTAAAGCCCACTGAAGTCACGAGGCGTGTTCCCCTTGCGTGACTCCTCCGTCGATCACAAGGCAAGTAACTCGGCTTCATTATACCCTKCCTGGCTAGGGAAGAACCAGGGGACAACAGCTACAGCATCCAATTAGTTGCTTGGAAGGCACGAGCACTCAGAGTTGTCCCAACCCACTTCATACATAACATTGCTGGGAACGTTGTGCTAGGCTGGTTTTTCACTGGGTGTAATTCTTCTGTCTGACATACAGTGTGACTCAGACTTTGCAATACAGGTGCCTGGCAAGAGACATCCAAAATTCCATTGCCAAAGATGYTGATCATCGCTATTTCTGACAATCTGCAACTGTGACTGTTCAAAACAAACGAAAGCAGACAACTCCTGGAAGCTTGAGCTGTCCAACATAACCAGAATATGGACATCATACCCTAGACGTCATACACAGCCCATGCAGAGGGCAAAGACACAACTGGCATTCTGATGCAAAAAATATACACACTGTGCTGCACAGGTATTACCACTGTTGTTATAGTAYGCAAAAGTGGACAGAAATCGCTCATGTGAGTTGATGCATGTTGAAGAGCAGGCCGAGGCAGAGCTCAGAGCAGAACGGAGGAGCCCTGACTCCTAGCCCTACAGGCAGTCCTATCTAAGAGACAGAGAAAGAAAGGGACCCCATATGTGAAGGTGCACAATACGATCACAAATTTTATCATTACTACGTCAGTTTACTATTCGTTCATACTTTCCTGGTGTGCCTAAGAGACTAGGTAACTGCACACCGTTAAGGACTGCGGCACAGCTTCTTTTCCAAGCCGCAGTCAAAATAAAACACGAGACCTATTTCAATTTTTTCGCATACAGGTCACGAAATCATGTGGCGTGGCAACGTAACAACGTGAAGAAATGGACAGAGAAGCCACACAGGAGATCACACTTGTTAAAAACAGCATAAAACGTGAACCAAAACATGCAATATTTTGCAACAATATTTCAGAATTAAGGGACTAGCCCTGTCTTCTGCACTGGACCTGAATAATCACYATGGTTTACTGTTATTCACATCATGGTTAGAAATGAGAAATGAATTCCTTGACAGATGAGWCCCCTGCAGGTATGCTGGTTTGTCACTATGTATAATTCTCCTCTGACAACATTGCATTAGTCACCTTAGTAACTTAGTATTTTGCACCTTAGTTCATCTCAGGAGAAAGAAAATCTACTCTGAAGCATCTAGTGTGAAAACAGGAGTTGCAACTGTTTGCCTGGTACGGTTTACACACACGTACATTCGGCTGCTAAAAGAAATCCAAATGGGTGAATGGTCAACACAACAGGACTGCACGTCACCTGCGGAGGCCAAAATGAGCTGCATTTTCAAAGTTGTCTTGTGTAGCCTCTGCACAATTTAATGAAACAGTAGAAGCCACTTCAGCAATGAAAAGAATCTTCTAAGAAGGGTTTGCTCAGAGAGCAAATACAAATAAAAATACAGATGACGTCCTGTTTTTCCCCTGGCTAAGGGGAAGGTGATCACCCGATATTCTGAGAGCTGTAATCAGTCAAGACAGATGGTGGACTTCAAAACAGAAGTGAAAAAAGAAGCTATCAACCAAAGTGGATAGGGGTTAATAGCATCACTTTAAATATAACCAATCTGCATTACGGTGAAACATTTCAGAGACATGTTTGATACACATGCTTCCCAGGGATTTTCTTCTGTAGTACTTCATCTTAATTTAAAATTTTATTTAAGCATTTGGTTTGGTGGCAAAAAGAATACAGTAACTTCTAAGCTATCTTAATAAGAAGCAGCACTTTTAAGGCCGAATAAGAGAGAGTGTGTTTTTGAAGTACAATTATGTGTCTAGATGTTCATTTTTAGTAGATTATGAGTGGAGCAGAAATTTACTGAAGAATATTACTGCCCTGTGGGATGCAAAGAAGAAATGTAGCCACAATTTCTCAAATGATAAAAGAACTGCTTGCTATAAACCGAGGAACATTTTAAAACTAATCGGAAGTCAAATCTAGTTAATATTAATCCATACCTTAAAGAGAGAGACAATCAGGCCTGCATAGTATTAGAATGCCCTTAGAAAAGACGCTTTGAACACCACTGTGTAATGGTAACACACMGCAGCTGTTGTACACAGCCCCCAGCCCCAGGGAGGATTAAGCCCACCTCGGAGGAAAGCAGCACAAGCCAAGCACTGTTGACTTTTGTGGGTGCATACACTATATCCCTCTCTATGAATCTAGGGAGGCAGCAGCAAAGCTGCAAAATTCGTGGTATATAAAGGAGAACCAGGAAGGGGAAGCTTTACGTTAATCTCACAATTAAAAGACTAAGCTGTAAAATGAGTTTTATTTTCTAGTCCCAAGAATATGCGCTTTTTGCCATTGGACAAAAACTTTTTGGGAGGAGGGATGAGGAGCCAGGGTGTCTCCCCCTCGGTGAGCATCCTACCTGATTGCCGTGACCTGCTGAACCAATGAGTTGTCGAGATAAGATGCGACTCCATTTCACCTCATTTCTACTGCGTACTCCAATCACTAGACTGACATCTTTCACGGACAGAGCACCCACCGAGCGAGGCAGGAGCCTGCTGGTGAGCCTCAGACTCCTGACACTGCCGAGCAACATTTCAGACATTTGATTTTGCCCTTGAAAGCCAAGGGGTCGATAGCATGATGACCCCATCAAGCAAAGGAACCAACTCTACCAACTATCTCAGAGGTGATTTGTGTTCATTTTGACCTTCCTGGCTTGGCTTATCCATCAAACTGTTCTCCTTCCTACCAAGTGAACAGAAAGCAGACAAAGTTCATCCGGATGAGCAATTCCAACAGACCAGCTCCTCGCACATATACTGAGCCTCAGCTAAGGTGATYGTGTGAGACCAACAACCTATCAATCTATCGGAAAGAATCTGGTCATTCATTTTGGGAGAGGCTTATGAGAAAAGCTGGAGCAAGACAACTTGCAGAGCCTCCAGTTCTGTCATCACATCCCTTGAGGGAGGGCAAGGAGGATCCTGACCTCAGGAGGCACAGAAACGGCTTTTGCTGCACGGACTGATTATCTTTCTCCTGGAGGAGGAGAAAGATCAAGCATTTGTGCTGCTGTTATTAGATGTATTAGTCATCTTTGATACAATATTGATCACCTGCAGACCATGGTGGGAACAGATAGGGCAGCTCTTGGGCAGGCTCTGGTTTATATCTGAGAAATCCCATAAGGAAGGAAAGGGCAAACAGTTTTGCTTCTCCCAGTATCAAGAAAATCTATTGCACACACCTCGCCATTCAGTACATACAGGAGGACATTTGGGGAGGTAGGTAAGAGAAATAAAGAATATTTTAAATTTTTGTTCTGTTAGACTTCTGTAAAAATTGTTTGCTTTTGCTTGGTTACAATCAGCAAGGTTGAGAACAGGTGAGCTGTGGCATTTGTGCTAACTCGTGGCTGCTATGCTGTGACAAGTACTGCCATTTTGTCTATGTAACTAGGATTGCGTTATGAAGCCACTGAAGTCAGACGCACTAAGTTTTGTTTAGAGCCAAACATATTTTTCTCACCTGACACTTTACAATCACTCAATCACTGAGTGCACCTGACCGAGGGGAAAGGCAAAATTATCACTGGCTGATTTTACTCTCCCAGGATCCAGGGGATGGGGGGAGGAATTACACTGCATGTTTGCACATGTCAAACCTGAAATACTGCAGGGAACTTGGGAGTAAAGAATGTTTCTCCATGTATCCAGTCTGTTCATTTCCCCAGACAATAACCTGCGCTACAATGAAAAACTGAATACAACCATTGACAGGAGAATCTGCTATGCAGTTCACACTTGCTTTTCTCTATCAATGGTCTGAAGGCAGAGAACAACATATCTAATAGCATAATAACAGACACCATTAATACTTTAGAGGTTCAGTATAAAATTGCTTTCATTAGCATGTCAAGTGTTTATTTTAGCTTACTGCAAAACAAGCTCCCTACATACAGCCACTTATTCGACTTCCCTTGATTGCAGAGAGGGTAATAATGAAGGAGCCTACTTTYCGTGATCTTCTGTGGAGATTTTTACATGCACTGAAAAGATATTGCTCCATTACCTCTAGCCAATGAACCAGCTTGGTGTGCTGGAGAAAAATATTACAGCAGAAATATTACTGAACTCAGTGGAATAGTTTTTACAGACTGCCACAAGGGCATGCATGAGGCTGTTAAAATAGCAAGCTGTATTCCCATCTTCAGTCTAAAGGGACACTGACAACTAAGCAGAGGAAAAAATATCTGATTCTTCCTGTGCCTCAGTCTATATTTGTTAAATGTTTTATATCTGGTCATGTTACCAAGGGGAAAATAGTATCTTATGTTAAATATAAGAATCTTTGGACTTGCTTTTATTGCTAAAAGCTATGGGTTGGGTTKTTTTGTTTTGTTTGCTGTTTTTTTGGGGGTGGGGTGTGTGGGCTGTGTGTTTACTTTGGGGTACCTAAAGCATGTGAACTATCCCAAAGTTAAAACACGCCAAACACAAAGCCCTTCAGTTTTACCATGAGGAAAATTCAACAAAGTTGACCTCAGGCGGAGTTTGGCTTTATTGTGTTTTATTTGAGACTGTTTATATGCATTAGCTACTCAGAAGTTCTTTTAAAAGAAAAAAAAAAAAGAAAAAGGCAGATTTTTGGAAGTGAAGATAAACTCCTACCTAAACAAAATTACTCAGACATGTAGTTCTGGTTCACGTCACATATTCACAGCTTTCATAATCTTCAAGGCTCCCCATTAAAAGCTCTTTTAATTAGTCAAAACCAACAGCTAATAATTAGAACAGTAGACACTAAATCCTATTCTCAGACAAATGTGTGCAAATCCCATTTACTTAAATGGAAATGGCTCACAGGTGTGTTACATTAGACTCTAGCCACTCTGCAACTTTATAGGAATTCAGTGTCTGGAGCCYAACGGCTTGACTCCTCTTCAAAACAGAGGCACAGGTAATGCCACAGAAATCTGATCCAGGTTTCTTCCCCAGCCCCCTCAGCAAACAACTTTAATTACTTTTTTTCCCCCATCACAACCACCCTCAAGTCTAAATTTAGACTTTCAACCCTAAACATTACAGGCCTGATTCCTGCCTAAGGAGAGGAGGACTCCGTCACCGGCTTGATTAAATTCTGCAGCAGTGATTATGCGTTACAGGCCTCAATTCTGCATCAGCAAAACCTACTGTACGGCATCAAATTCAAGGAGTTCAGGCATTTTACAGCTCGAGGGTAATGCAATCATTCTATTGCCGTGCTATTTACTTCACCCTTCCAATGCATTTGTTTGTACTCCACAAAGTGAACTGTAGGTCACCRGGAAACATTGACAGGCATAGTAAACTACGAGACCATATCTAGTAAGCTACAGAAGTAGCGGAACAACATCAGTTATTCTTCCAAGGGAAGGAAAACCTTACAGTTTTGCAACACTTTTTTTCCCCCTTTTTTTTTTTTTGACACTGATACAATGAAAGCTTTTAGCCACACTCCAAATAAAAGTATATCATGAAAGCTATTATTGTTTCRCCTATTTAGGAATATGGAAAATGACACCATGATCCCACATGCTGTTTAGCCTGCATRCAAATCGACATGTGATTTGTCATCACTGAATCCTCTAATCCAAACATAAAATTGGTATTTTAATTTCAGCTGGGTTTAGTGTAGCATGAAAGGAAAGACGACCAGTCAGGATGAGATTTCTTGGGTGCCCCCCCCCACACCTTCCAGGCGATGACAGCTATTGCTTTAAGTACTTGCCATTAACAACCAGTCACAATGTTAGTGACAGGATGTTACTAGCAGTTACTTAAAGTGATAGATGTTAACATTTTTCTGCTCTTTATGACTCACACCATACCCCAGTCAGAATATTTTAGGAGCTCAATGCACAGCGCTGGGTCAAAACGATGAAGATCGTGGAGCCACTGGTTGAGGTGCAGAATGAGACGTGCCATTTGAGGAACATTAGGTCAAAGAGGACCCATGATAAGGAACTGCCATGGATTAAAGATTAAGGTTCATCCTTTTAACTACTTCACGGAAGGGGAATTCGCCAGCATTGGGGCATTTTGCTCTTTCACACATAGGAGAGCAATGGGAAACTGCACTCTGAAAATAAGTCTTTGATGTTAACATCTTTTAACAACTCTCCCAATGAGATACAGATTAAGAAAAGATATTTGGATCCAATTTTAAAACAACGTAGACCACATTTACCTCCATACACATGGACAAGCTGCTTTGTGAAGACTCAAGTGCAGGTAAGCACTCTTACAGGAACAACACTATAGGCATAATGTTAAGCACCTGTGACTTCTGCCCATGGATAGAKGTAACACACTGCATAAGGCCTAGAGCCATAAACACTGAAACTGGAGTGGAAAGGGATACAGTAGAAATTTCTTCTAGAAAAGGAAAGCAAGAATTTTATTGCTCCGTGTTTTGCAGCAGGTGGCTGATTTACTTGACTAAATTAACCAACCAGACTATGACCCAAGCCCTACACAATATGCACTACATTCCGTATTATTAATTACATAAAGTCAGAACAGATTAGAGATAAAACGGCAACAATTTCTCATTTTATATCAGCAATAATTAGTAGCCCATCACATAAAAATAGCATTTGTAATTCTGAATCTACCTTGAGATGAAATATACTTCAGAAGAATTACAATCTCACGATCTAGGCCAAAAGGAACTTTCCAAGTGTGTAYAAACAACATTCTCAAATGAAAGTTTTCCAGTTCTTTCCCAAGAATTCAGAGTAAAACTTTCCCCCCAAAATGCAAAATTGATTAATAGCTCTGAAAAGCTGTCAGACCACCTACCTTCAACATCATCTTGCAGGTCCTCAGGCTGCTCTGCTTTGCYCTTTGTGGGAGATGGAGGTTGGCCTTTTTGTTCCAATCCTTCTTTAAACATAAACCACCCTGCCTCTTTATTTTGAAATTGTTTTATTGTATCAAATATTACTATGCGTGATACCGCAACTGTGAGAGCCTTTTATCTCAGCMCTCCATTCAGTGCCAGATGCCTATCTTTCTATTATTAAAATTAATTACCGCATCATCTGTTATAGAAGTCATAATAGGCATMTTTCAGCATGGACTGGACTTTCCCTAACTTTCACATGACAGCAGTGAAGAAAGCTCACCCTAACATAACCTACTTCTTCACAAGCTCTTAATCTCTTCAAAAATAAAAATAGTAATAATGTTTTAATTTGTAGTTTTTAATGAAATATATGTTACACTGCATTATGGAACTGTGGAGAAATAGTCTSAATGAAATGATTTTTCCCTCTCAGCTCAATTCTCCATTCAATGTTATAACACAGTAACAAATGAGTATTGACTGAAATCAGTAATGAAATGAAAGGTAGGGAAGCAAGTTTGATAGTGAAGTAAAGTCAAGGAAATGAAAGCTTTATGAGATAGAAATGTTCTGGTTGAAAAAATCCATTTCAACCTTCTAGCCAGAAAGCAACAGGAAGACGGAGAAAAAGGAAAACCTCCTAATTAAAAACAGTAACTGAGGCCAGTGAAGTTTAAGATCTCCCCTATTTGTAGGGACTGAAGATCACAGTGTTCAGTAGCAGTTGGTTAAATTTTAAAAATTATGAACTTTTTCTACAACATTTTCAAGATATCCTGTCATCTTAACATAAAGGATGAAATTAGTTTGTTTGCTAAGATAGACCTCAAGGCACAAACCGGTACACGGAAAGCCTGTTAATACAAAAGGGAAGCCAAGCTGGAAATTAATCATAAAAAGTATTTGTAAATTAAGACATCCAATGAAAGCAGGTTTGCTAATTAAAACATTCTTCAAACATTGTTACCTAACCACAAAGCAGAGAATGGCAGACAATTAAAACTCAATTCATTGCACCTATTGAATTTATTCAACCGCGACGGGAAAATGACTTTTCTATCATTTGACTTTCTGTCAAACCTCCCAATTCCTTGCGGCCAACTGAGGGCTTGGGTGAAGGTGAAGCCTAAAGAAAACACACTTTTATGTGTGCTAGAAAGGAGTCTTGACCACTTGTAAGCAGGAAATCTAGGAAGACATATGACCTTGCTTGATTTACCCCTATTGCCATGCTGTGAGAAAATAAGAATCATGGTATTACCTCAAACTGATTAGCTAATTAGCACCTGGGAAAAAAGCTATCTACAGGTGTATTATAAATTGCTTAAGTGTTCCAAAAACTCCCATCTCTTCTGCTGTCATACATACTCTCTATGTCGATGGATTTTTAAGCAGCTCTCAGATGCCCGGTTCTCATAAAGGACTCGGCTCTGCTAAGAGCTCTAGATACTATCCCTTTTATTTCCTACCATTCCACAACTACATATATCTAGAACCAAAATGCTAAAAGTTTCCCAATAGGAAGTATGAAAGTAAGCCAGAATGTGGAAAGGGAACTTGCAGGGTCAAGGGGAATATTGCGTTCGTTCAAGAGACAAAAAGGGAGTGAATCGTTGGCTTTGAGTTGAGCCCAGGAAACTTAAAAATGTTCTCTGTCTGGCCTCCTAGGACACTGGTTATTCTACTGTACTTACATACAAAAAGAAGAGCCACAGATTGGGAAGCTGGCAGGAATTTACGTGATGCAACAGCTCAAAATGTCAACAAAAATTCCAAAATGGAGATCTGTATGTGAGTAATTAAATTCCATCTCACTTGCTTAATTTTAAGGGATGACCATTACCCAAAAAAGCCAAACTGAATATTGTTCTTAAAAATTTCTTCTAGAATGGAATTTCTGTTTCATTATAGAATTCCATACAGTTCAGAGCATGAAGGGCCCTTAGCGAACGTAAATAAAGCCAGTTACTGCAAAGCAGAACAGGCTTTGAGGTTTGGCTTGGTATCAGGAGGTAGACCTTTCCTCACCCCACTTAACACAGGACATGTCATGTCTCATGTCATCACATTTACTCATCTGAATTTGAAACTCAAATACCATATTTTGATAAAAACAAGAGTTTTCAAGTGCTAAGATGAATTTATTTCTGGAGTTGTGAAAATGTAGGAGTAACCACAAGAAACATTGTGGAGAAAAATAAAGACAAAAACCGCCAAATAAAGACACACTTTGTCAACCCTTTAAAGGGGTTACTCAGGAGCAATGGTGATAGAGTTCAACAAGAACTTCAATACAAAAGAAAGATCCTGAAAATAAGCAGGCTTTTAAAGATTGATTCCTGCCAATACTCTCCCATTCTTTTAAAAAATAACTTGAATATTTATAGTGGGCCATGCTGATGTATGGCTTCTTTGGTTCTAATGCCACTCTGAACTACTGGCTACGCTCCCTTTTTTGATTGACAACGATTCACATCAGGGAATCGAGTCAATAGGAGTGTTTCAATCAACACTCACCCCTCTAGTGATGAATTTTATCATCTAACCAATCTGTGAGGCTTCCTCCAGTCCCACAAGTCAAATGTCAATCAAGTTCAAGTGCAAATGTCCAGCCAGGTCTTTCAGGAGTATCTGAATACGTTAGATAATATAACCAATATCTTAATTGACAGCACAAAGACGGAGAGGGAGGAGGCTTATATTCAGAGAAGTCAGAACTGTTACTATCTCAAAAGAAATGATCTTTTTGCACTCTATAAAGAACCTTAAAATGCTCACAAAAGGATGTAGAGGCACTATCCCAGGAGAACAAGATTTCAATCACAATTTCACTGCTTTTTAGCAGATTTCCCTCATTCCAGAGACAGAAAAGGATTTGTGCAGGCTTCAAAATAATGTCTTTTTATTATGGTCAAAATACAACTCTTAACCCTTTCTGCTCTCCAACAGCATGTATGTCTTTCAGAACAGTTAGCCAAATATTACAGAAATTTTGGCTGCAAATTTCTGTTTAAAAACAGCACACCTAAACAGGTGTCCGAACTGATCGTATTAAAAGCTTTTCTCATCGTGATGATCTGTGCAAAAAGGTTTCTGAGCTCTAACACTGGGAAAAATGATTCTTCTTTATAGGCTAATTCAGAGGGTCAACAAGCCACTTAAATCTCACAGTGTGTCTCCAAGTAAGCCATTCCCAAAATCCCTCACAACTTCCAAATCTCCCTGGTTACAAGTGATTGCTATTTTCATCTCAGAAAAAAAGAGAAAGCCTCCCTCCAAAAAAAAGTGTCCAAGTATAAGAGTGTGCATACAGTGAAGCGCACAATGAAATTCTGTATTTATACAGCRTTGTTTATAATAGGGCTTCCCTTGTTAGTGTGAACGAGATCCTTTGTCCTGCCATCCTAGCTGGCTGTGGCTTCTGAAGTAATGAATAGGTGGTTAATTAGGATGCTCAGGATAGAAACGGGATTACCAGCAGGGCATTTATTACAAACAACTATTAGATGGGAAATGAGAGACAGTAGTGCGGCARCGTTCATACAGGTGAGGTCAAAAGGTTTTGGTACCTGCTGAAGAATGAAGCTGAACAGGTTGAGGGAGAATATAGATTCAGAACTGAAACTCTTTTCTGTGTGATGGTGGGGTGTTTTTTTTTTTTCTTTTGAATGGTAAGAGAATTAAATTATGTCAGTGCATAATAATGCGATACTATTGTGTAGGAATCTGGACCGTGCTTCTCATAATAGCACATGCTTCTATAATTTCCACATGCAATCACTGCAATTGTGCACACAATTATGGCAGTATTAGGGCATATTTTGCACGCTTCTGTGCATGGATATGCRAATCTACGGATATAAAAGCAAAGTCCTTCAGAAGTTGAAGTTTAGAATAATCTTCCCTTAATGGAGCTTAAAACATTAAGCATCATGACKCTGCAGTGTTAAATCACTGAAGTTAAAGGTAGACAAGACTATTAGGTCATCTGGTCCTTCTCTTTGCTTACATAGGCAATCATTCATAAAGCAAAGCTGAGATGTAGAACTGCACAGGTCCGTACCCGCTGTCACTATATCTGCCCTTTTGACTCAAGCCATTCTAACAGCAAACTGCATGACATACGATAACATCAAAGYGCTTTGAATTAAACGGTGCCGTTAAGTCAGCAGCTGCGACAAGATACAGCATCCAGAATAACAAACTGATGGGTTAAAATCCCGTGAGCCAAACGCCATTAAAAGAGTGGTCTTGAGTGTGTATATTTAATAAGACTGGGTTATTTTTATTTTTAAATGTTTTTCTTATTCTAGTACATCCAATATATGCAGTGACATGTGATTAACTCGCTAAAATGATCATTCATGCTTGTTGATTTTATAGTATTAATGTAGATATTAATGGAGATTATCTGGCAGATGTAATTAAGAAATTCCCTTATTTATTTTGAAGAGAAATCATAGAAAGAAAGGCCTTTCTGTGTGTCGTGAGATATTTGCGCTTCAGGGTGGTAGAAACACAAGACAGATTACTTTTATAATGTATCCATCACTCAATAATACACACATTTGGTCATCTGTTATTCCTTACTCCCAACTAATTCTCTAGCTGTTCCCAAGGCCTAATCTGGTGTGCACTGAAGTCAATGGACATATTCCCACTGACTTCAGCTGACACCGGACCAGGATCAGGTTTTTCTCCTCTCGTTCTTGCCACCAGGTTTAAATTAGGACTGATTTTGTAACCTCTACCTCATTCTTCAAATGGAAATTGGTACAGATACAATGAGTCTACATCTCAGTTGTGTCCCTGTACTTTGTGTTTTCTCTTGGTTCAATATCGGCCCTCTGAAACACCTAGGCAGTAGGAAGTTGGAGGCACAGGAATTCAGGTGAAATTTAGAATATTTGAATCTCTGGCAAAAGTCCTACACATGTGTGTAGTCTGCAACATGTGCGCTCCAGGAATCCAACATTTCTTTTACCTTTCCCCCCCCCCCCCCCCACTTAAGCACAGGCATTGGAAAAATAATCCCAAAGCAGATTGGATATGGACAGCTCAAAAACCAAGGTCGTCAACATTGGTGCCAACTGCTGAGTCCATCTGCTGCAGTCGTAACCCATGAAGTCAAGTGGAATGAAGAATGATTATTCAATTAATATCTTGAAGTGGTGACTAGAAGTTGCTACTCTATTTTTCCCTTAGAACAGTAAAAAGCAGATAGCCTTCAAACTGATAAAAATATGGGTATGAAAATGAAAACTCCCCTCAGTGCAGAAATTACGTGTGTATTTATAGTTCTCGCAAATGCATCCAACAATCATTAAGAAGTCCATACACAAATAGGTCAAAAGGGCGTAACTTTTGTATATCTGCCCCACCACTGGAGCAGATATACAAAAGAGACTTCTTTCTAGCCATGTAGGTATTSATTGCTGACAATCAATGCACTGATTCCCAAAATATCTCCACCTGATGAAGAAATAACCAAGTACGTGCTGTTGACGCTCATAGCACCCTACAGGTAAACCTGTGAGGGAACCTATGATTCTAATCTATCTCATATGCACAAAGAAACAGACAGGTAGGGAAATATCTTCTTCAGATGACTTAATTCAGTGATAATTTCCCAGAGCAGCTATGTAGCTTCACCCGAATTAATGAAGCTTTGAAGGATACAAGGCAAGAAAGAAGAGACTGGCTATTAAGTGGAAATGTACTTCCTTTTAATTCTAATTTAAAATGCTTAAAAAAACCCCCACAATGTAATTTGCATAATCTCCATAAAAGCAACAAGACAAAATATGCAAAATAATTGGGCTTATAAAAGTATACATGCAATGATAACCGTAAAAAATGAAATTGGAAATGTTAGATGAATACTGCAAACTCAACTGTAGGATAATCTTTGGCAAATGTTTGTTGTATAATGACAGTCTTTATTTTTCTACTTTTATGTATGTATGTACAACTATATCAATCACACTTAAAATTTCTAAAAGTTCCTATCCAGTAATCTTGACACCAAAAAGTAATTATAATTATATATAATAAAATCAACAGGCCATAACAGCCATAAAAGAATGTGCTAATCCATCAGTGTAACACATATCTATATGTTTATATCCATGTTTTCACATCTATGCATATACACCATTCTTCAAGTATTTCTAATTTCTAAGCTAATTAACTGCTTGCATAAATCATCGTAATCCATTTGTCTTTAGGACAATCTTGCTAATTTAAGCAGCCAACATACTGCTTCAAAAGCTTTTACCTCTGTTTTCTGGCTGGTATACCTCTGCCTTTCTCCATGTGTCTCTCCCTTCTGATCCCGTATCTTTTCGTCAAGAGAAGAACTGGAGGTTCCTGCACAGTCACTGGGCTATGATGGGATCAGGGTCATAGAGACCTGGGAGACAGCACTCRTGCTTGGTGCTCTGTCAGGGATGGGTACTAGCTGGTTAGGAAGGAGAGGCAGAGAAGAAGAGTAGGGGGAGCTACGCWGCGTATAAAAGGAGGTCCTTCACTGCACATAAGTCTCTTATGGAACAGGAGAACCTCTAGGTGAAGGTCAGCAGGGAAAGTAACACGGGGCACTGTGGTGGAAGCCTGTTACAAAAAGCCTGATCAAGAAGATTAAGTGGATGAAGCKCTCTACCAGCAGAAGTCTTCTGACTGGAGGCTTTTGTCCTCACAGGAGATATCAATCCTCTGTCCTCTCCTTTTCTTGTTCCTCAGGCCTTTCTTGCCTTTGTACCTATCCATCATTTCCATTTCAAGTCTATCCACATCCACAAACCCTAAACAYTGACACTTGTTTTAAACAGCAAAGTAGGAGGACTGGGAAAAAAGTCCTCTGAAATATTGTCCAATCAAGTTCAACGTATTTAAGAGTTTGCGGGAGAGTTTTGCTACCATTTTCATTGCAAACAAATCATGGCCACTAATCAGAATTGCAAATGACTCAAGGGTTGCTGTATTCACACCTTTTTACAGACAAAGAGACTGCAAAATTTGAATTATTTCCCATTCATGTTCAAACTAGTTATTAATAAAAAGCAACCAAGTATCACCCAGAGGCTCATAACAGATGATGACRTTAAAAAGGTAGTCTCAGCCATTCTTACCATGTACTATTTATTATCAGGGATGGTTTACCCTATGTTATGTTAAAAACCTGAGATGACTGTCGTAACATTGGCAAATGATTGGCACTACTTATCACAACCAAGGCAAATAGTTTCAAGAATTCTTTCAAGTTTGGTTGATGCTTCGGAGAAGYGATATATTTTAGCATAAAATATTGTTCACTCACCTGTCTCTTCACTCAGCTCAGTCCCTTCTTCACTAGCATCATCTGTCAAAAAAATTGAAAGAAAACAATTAATAAGAATACCAGGAAACATCTAAAATGAAATATTCCRTGTTTCAAATTGCCCATATCTTAGTTTGCCTCCTCCCATCTAACATTTTGCAATGAGATCTGGAGGTGGATGGGAAAAGAAGGTTTTGATACTAGACTGTTACTACCAGATATAGGAAACACAGGGAATAAAGTCAGGGAATAAAATTCTGCATAATTTACAGAATTCTGCAAATTATGACCTGTATAAAATGAAATTGCGTTCCCTTTTCTAGCAGAGTTCCTGGTTTACTTGTCAAGTTTCAGTTTGCTTTGTTTCCTGGGAACAGCTGGCTATGTTAAGAAGAGAACTAGTTATCCAGAAATCACACCACATAAAGAAGTTACTATAAATTTGCCAGACAGGACTTTGGTTTAAGACCAAACTTGGGCTAGCCAAGAATTGAACACTTGTAATTATTAAGATGATATATGAAGAGAGCAGATTCCTTTTGCAAAAAGTTGCATTTCRGTAACAAAGGAACTTCTTACCGCAAATTGTTTTGATGAGGAAAAAAAAATTATTAGCCTTAGTTAACATCTGGGTAATTCAGTGTTCCAGAGCCTTAATCATCTAATGGAGAGCTCATTGACCGCAGAAGTTTATGTCAACTATGTTCCTAATTCATATAGACTCCATTTATACCCTTTTAAACGGATTTGGGTACATGCAAATTCTGTAGCAAGCCTACARTTTCTGTCTAAAGCTTAACATCTTTCAAACTTGCATATGTGCATATTATGACCGCCATTTGAACCCAAAGGAGTTTTGCAAYGTTATCAGTGGTAATGAAAACTAACAGTAGTATTTAGGTCCTAATTTACAGGGCCAGATCTTTACATTATAAACTCCGCTGAGATCCAAATGCTGTGACACATGCTATGAGGATTAAGTTCTGCTTTCATCAAGATTTGGAGCCTGAAACTTTATTTTAAGTAGCATGAGAACAGAACAATTGGTTCATAATAGAGGCCTCCACTGGGATTTATGTTTGCTATAAGCATTAAAATCACGAGCGCRAGAATTTTCATGGATGCTTGTGAATCTACAGTAGATGGATCTATATCCATCCTTCTCCCCCTTCCATCTCATTTAGACATGATGTGGAGGGCAGGACTTTCAGAAGCCACTAAATGACAGCAGGTCATGTTTCTCTTGACTGTGCTTTAGTCCAGCCCAAAGGATCASGACTGAAAAAAGTCACTGCACATTTTACTTCCTTCCTCCTTATTCTGCAAACAATTGTTTTGGAGATCAAAAAGGCACATGGACCCCTACTGTACAAATATAAATTTGTAYACAGAAACTTTAAGGAGCTTTGACAAGTATTTTTTGAGATAAGAAAATGAAAAATCTTGTTAAAGCCAGTGGGAATTCTGCCACTGACTTCAACAGAGCCAGGATTTTCAACTGGAGTCCTGAAATTTTTCAGCAAACCACTCAGAAAACATTTGGTTAACATAGAGATTATTAATTATTCAGTTTCCAATAACATGTTCTTTCCATGAAAGCATTTATAATGAAACCAGCATGATAAAATTTAAAATTAATATAAGACTTGACACTAAATCAGCAGAATATAATATCTTAACATACATATATCACCTGGTCTTCTGTGGAAGTTCTTAATTATCGTTCTCTAAGTGACTTGGAATACGAAATTCCCAAAGCAACAGAATAGCTTCTAAGCTGGTGATAATGGACACAGRCAAGAAATCTGATGTTATTAAAAAGTAGTGAAGTCATTATGCAATATAATTATGAAGAGACAAAGACTGCTTTTGTGAATTAATTGTGAATTAAAGGCTGTTTTTGCTGGGAAAAGGAACCTAAGTCTCGCTGAAAGGCAGTRAAGTCCTTACGGATTTTCTGAAAATGGGAGTTGGGCTCCCAACCGCTTGGTGACATGATCTCTAGGTCAATGTGGTGCCTTTGAAAATTCTACCCCAATCTGGATCCGAATCTGAGTGTCACTTTGGCACACAGYGCTCCCCAGTCACTTCATGTGTCTATAATTCTTACTCTCACACTATTAATGCATCGAGTGGAAGTGCTTCCCTGTCAAATATAAAGTGGTCTCTTTCACTGACCTTGGTGTGGCTGGCTAAAGTGATAAACACCATGTTTAGTGGTCAGAGCTCTATGCCAAAATCAATTATTTGAGATAAAACCCAGTGTTTTAGAAATCTATATCCAAAATTCATTCACTTCCCCCCCACAAAAATGATATTACAGGCAGTTTCTTGGTTACTGATTCTGAAGAAGTAAAAGCAAGTAAAAGTATTTTTTTCGGAAGCTCTACATGCCTAATATAAACAAAATCAGTGCCAAGATTGCTATAAATTAGATTTATAATACCTAGGTTTTTTATTGTTGTTGTTGGTTTTTTTAATGCTCCCTACACTTTTTGTTACCCCATCTAAAGGAAGCCTTCTAAAGGTTCGCTTTGGTTTGAAATATGCACCACAGACAGTCAATCCCAAAGCAAAATTGAGTAAAACCACAGAAGAACCCAAGAGTGAACCTTTTGACACCAGTAAACATTTCCTTAAAGAAGTACCATCAATACTTCTTGCCCAAACTCCCCCATTTGAAAGACCAGAGGTAAGGTCCTCTGTAACTCTCACCTTCACTCAATAGCTGTTGRAAAAGAATTGTCTAGGAAAACATGCTATAGTGTGTGCACGCATGTACCCACGCTTGGTTACTCTTTTGCCTGGAGAAGCAGAACAGCGACCTTTCACGTGGCTTCTCCATTAAAGCCCTGGATTTCGGGAAGCTCTACCAGGATGACCTTCCTGGAAAAGGAATGACAGACCTTGCAGCCTGGGATGAGAGGAAAACTGACAGTCACTCCCTGCCAGGGTCAGCCCACCCCCAAGAAAACTCGCATCAGTATTTAGAAGGCTTAGGATACAAGGAAGCCATCTAATCCAAAATGCGTCATACGGTTGAGARCACAAAATTTCCCAGCTTATAAATTGGGCTATAGTATATAAAATTAAGGTATTAGATGGGAGATGTATGGGAGAAGAGTTTCCAGTCAAGTACAAAATAATTTACAGKTGAGAGTCAGCCTGTGATTGAAACTTGCCCTCTAACTCTCATGCTTTCTGGGGTAACTGTATCTCTGAAGATCACAGAGGTTTGCATTTGGGAGTAAGTTGCTCAGAGCATACAATTTGTATAAGTCACAGGCTCCCTGGTAGAGTCATGTACCAAGTGATGGCTGTTACTCTTTCATTCCCCTCTCCCTTGTTACCTGCCGAGCTCTGTGAAACAGAATAATTGCACCATACCTGCTCTTACTGACACTGGAGAAGAAGATGCCTTCTGTCAYATACTACTWTTTTTTTTTGTTTTGCCTTGCTGGTCAGGTTCTTTCTCTGTCTCACTAGTCGTTGCATACAAGCAAACACAAGCCAGATGGCTAAAACCATCAATCTGTGTTAAGATTTATGTTAGGAACAGAGAGGTGAAAGGCTCTAAATACCGCTGCTAATCCCCAAAGCCATTAAACCTCCTCCTCCTTGTTGCTCACGCTTCTATTTGCATTCTTCTTCATKTTAGCACGTGGAGAGTCAACGCTATACAAACACCTTTTATTTTCAACTGTGCATGCATTGAAGAGCTCTTACACAAGAGCCAGCTCCCCGCTGCAGAAGGCTGCTGTTTCATCTGCATTCAGGGCCTGCAACCCGGGCTGCCTCCGCTCCCCCAACAGCACTGCATGCTGCTAGCTCCTCCCTGCCTTCCTCTAACCTCTCCTCAGCTGCCTCGTCTCATCCTTCAGGATTTGTTCCCTTTCTCAGCACTTGCTGCTATTTCCTCATTTCCAGACGTTTCCTTATTTCCAGCCAACCCACGTGGCTCAGCCTGCTCCTCCTTGCGAGCGCAGCTCCATGTACTGAACATCACCACGGGAGGGGCTGGGAGGGCACTGCGGGACTGGACCAAACTCCCCTCTGCAGCCTGTATACGCACGCACTGGCAGACAGAGCAAAGAGAAGGGCAGAGCTGTACAGGAGGTTGAAGATGGTGATCATACTGCATCAGCAGTATGATCAAAAAAAAAAAAATCAAAACAAAAAACGCCCATAAAACCTTTTAGCACTGACAGCTGCAGCCATCCTGTTGAGCTTATTAGCTAAACAACAACAGTGGTCCAGCTGAAAAAGTTCCTGCCCTCAAGCACTTGCCTARCAGGTACTTCATGATTTGCCTGCACAGTTTCCCCTACAATAACAGAGGATGTGCGGCACAACAATCTCGCAACATTGAGGAAAATGGATCCCATTTTGGGGCAGTCTCTTGCTTGCTCAAATGAAAAGCCTCTCGTGTCCAACCTTGGAGTGTGCAGCAGTGTGGGCCAGGGTACCCGCCTGATGCAAACTGTCTGAACCATGATAATATCAGGTTTCCAGCAGCTGAAAAGACCAAGCGCGTTCTCACTTTCCATATTTCTCTCCACCCCACTTGTCTTTCCGAAACTTTGTCCTGAAGCTTCATCAACCTATCTATGTGATCATCTTAACATCCTTAGGGAGCTTTCTAAGCATGTGTCTCACGTCTGTTTTCAATCCTTAGTAATTTAAAAATCACTTTTTGATTGTGTATGACCCCTGCTGCTACCCAACAGGAGCTTCACAATAATGTACAGGCTCTACGTCCATCTCAACCTAAAAGACGTGACGTTTCTCTAGCATAGTAGACCACATGAGAACACCCTAGGGTTTGCTGAAGCCCAAACATACACGAGGCTCGCAATAACTGAGGAGCTCACGAGCATTTTGGGTTGTTCTGATCCCTCCAACTCAGTTCTCCACTGGGAGAATACAACAGACTGACCAATAGCACAGAAAAAGGGAACGTTTTCTTTGAGGAGAAACAGATTTGGAAATCTCTGCCAGATGAGATCAACTACACGCAGGCCTGACTCTTTTCACATCTACTTGTAAAAAATTACATTTTCCATAAAGCTTTCCCTCATCCTCAGTGCTCATAAGAGGAAAAAGAAAAAAAAGAAAAAGGTAAAACAAAAAGATCCTTAATGAAAAAAGCACATTCTTCTGCTTTGGAAGAAGATACAGGACTTCTTTTGGTTCTGAACATTTGTATCCTTTAATCACGCAATCCCGCATACAGAGCACTAGGCACTATATAAACTTCCACCTGACACCGAGCAAGTTTAATCAAATTTTTTAGTCTGATGATAAAGAAACATCCACTGATACACTCCGTACATCCTGGCCTGACTGCAGCACTGGTGCAGTTTGTCTTCCCGTGTTGCTTAGCTACACCAGTCCCACAACACCGGAGTCTCACTGAATGTAAAATGTGTTTGTAGCTTTTGAAGCCGTATCAAATAGAAATCCTTAGTACCAACCTCCTAAGAAGTTAGGCACTGGTTTTTTTTTTGTCACCACGTAGATGGCTTCTTTTATGTACCGTATCACTTGATCTGCTGTAAAATACATATACCCGTACGAGCCTCAGCTGCATATAAAGGCTACGCGGTAGCTGCCGTTCCCACTGCAAGTGAACTGGACAACATTGTTCCAGTGCAGGAAATGGTGCTCACAGCCAGGATCAGATTTGGCTTGCTATTTCCCAGATGCTTCTACCTTACACAAAAGGAATGAGGCACTCCTTGGGAAAATATACATCAGTTTTTAAAAAAGAACTGATTGCAAAACTTCCTTATTTCCTCCCTGCCCTAAAATACTGAAAACAACTGAGTTTTGTTTACACAAGTGCTAAAGTGGATTCCTCACCCGCATGTATGCTAATGTAGTAGTCACACACAAAATGGTATGCTTTACATGTGACGACACATTTCTAAATACAAGTTTCTAACAAAATCTCATCAGTAACCTAAGGCAGAGGCAATCAAATGAGACAAACACAAATTTAACTGCATCCTTTGCAATTAGAAGCACTCCGGCAGGTGAAGTCACTCAGTGTCAGTAACCAGAGAGGACAGGTTATTTCTGAGCATGACATAAAATGCATTTGGAATGCTTTACATGGGATGCCACAATATGCAACACAGCAGGAAGAAAAGATCCCTGATCAAAGATGTATTCACGTAAGGTATTATACAGAAAAAGCTTCTGTTTGTTCACCTTGTGGTGCCAGGCATCTGCGGGCGAAGGACTGAGTGCAGAACAGAACAGCAATACATTTCCCTCCCCCTACCAGCGTCTCCCTGAGCCTAAGGTTACATACAGACCGTGGTGATTAATAGCCACTGTTGGACCAGTCCTCTGTTGGTCGAGCTAATCCTCTTTTTAACCATATTTAAGACCTACAGGCTCTGTGGCACCTCATAGCAAGCATTCTTATACTCTAACTATGTGTCAGATGAAAAACTACTTCCTTTTGCTTGTTTTCATCCTGATTCATCGTTTCCTGGGACACCTTGCACTTCTTGTGTTACAAGAGATGGTAAATAATTGCTCTGTATTCACCTTTCGCACTTACCATCTTTCCTGCGCTCTCCCACTCTGTTAACACCTGCAGCAGCCTGGTCCTTGCAACTGCATGACCCCTGTGCCTTCAAGGGCATCCTCATCGCCTGCCACTTTGCTGTTTCAACGCAGCCCTTATCCAGGTGTCTCCCAGGAGCTGGAGAGCTCAGGGGTTTGGAGTGAGCGGACAAATATATAGAAACAGCCATTTCCCCTGACTTCTGGATTGACTGCAGGCTCCATCGTCAGTCTCACAAAAGGAGACAAGGAAAATGTCTACAAGATGCTACTGGAGCAAAGAAGAGGAGGCTCTGCTTAGCAAAACAAAAGCTCCTGACAACAGTGCTTTAATAGGTTATGGTCCCATTGTCTGTCCATACCCTGCTCCAAGCAGTGCCATTGCTGCTACCAGGGATGAGGCAGCAAATAATTTTCCAGATCATATAGCAGACAATATCACAAACCTCTCTCTGTCAAGCCATGTACAACCAGAGGTTCCAAGCCCAAATTTTGAGGTGACCAATACTTGCAACACACAGCCAAAGTCTAGTACAATGCTCTGTCAGCAATCAGCCAAGAAATAATTCAGAAAGGATCGTACCAGGAAGTTTTATTATGATTCAAAGAGAAGCACGAAACTGCCCATTAACTTTTTATTAGGTATTGGAAACCCACTGCCATGTTAGAAGGTGCTAGGAACCCTCTCTTGGTCTGCATATCTCTTAAGATGCTGAAAATAGTATCTAAGCCATCAATTACGTACTCTGCCTCCCAAGCACCGCTCCTGAGCTGCTTCTTGTTCATCCTCCTGCACTACATTGAGACACTGGCAAAAGGGACTAAGACAGACAACCCCAATGAGTGGTAGGACTGGCACAGTCATTGCCATGACAAATGGAGGCAAAAAGCCATAGAAAAATTTTGTTTCACAGTTTTACGAACACCTTTAGCTTTTAGTTAGCTTGAGATTTTTATGAAGTTGTTTCAGTCACATTTTGAAATGGACAGATATTTTTAGCATTACGGCTATACTAAACTTTTGGATTGAGAACAATTTTTACAGCATCCTATTTACGTTGGAGTGTACTTTATCAGGATCTGTAGGTGCCGTGAGAAAGAACTAGAGCAAAGCCAGCATCCTATTCTGGTGTACAGGCTCCTGCAGCTCCCCCAYAGGGGTAGTGCTTCCTCTGAAGCCTCCACTACTGAGGGACAAGGAACCACCATGGGCAACATGTGGGGCTGTGCTTCTCCCCAGCTGTTCTGAATTAAGTCCTTCAATGAGGGGTCTTGCAGAAGCCATCTGAGGATGACATCCTCCAATATAAAGACGGCTCAAAGGGGTGCAGAGAGTATTTCACACCCATGYGAAACTGTCAGTGTGCCACAGCTTCTCCAACACCACTGCTGCCTTCTACCCACCAAAAAATCCTCACTTGTCTCTGCCTGAACACAAGACTCCCCCTCCAGATTTCCAATCAGGGRGGAACATTAAATGCTGGCATGGAGTCCAGAGCAGGCCAGATGGCTGTGAATGCATAAATACCGAGTGGTACCCTGGTACGTTCTCAAMGGCTTGATACAAAGCCCTGGAAAGGAAAGGGATATGTGGTCATGCACCATCTCATTGCATGTTCACCAAGCAGGATCTCTAAATGACAAGTCAAAAGTTTCACAAGCCAGAGAAACCAGAGAGTCCCCTGAGCGTCCCAATACAACAGCAGGAATTGCAGCTCCATCAGGGCTGTGGGGTCAGGGAAGTGAGACTCGTTTTGCTCCTTCCAGCACACAGGCCTGGGTTCCAGGTGATCCTGCCCACAACCAGGGCACAGGCCAAATACTGTGACACTACGTCCCAATCTGCTGCTGCTGTGACTGGTCACTCTGGCTCCGTCCCAGCTTCTGCTCAGCCCCCAGGCGTGTTCGTGCACCCACAGCAGGTGCCTGGACACAAATTTAGGCTCCATGTCATCAGCAGGGACCCAGTCCATCCACAGTGCCTTGAAAGCTTTGTGAGGGAAAGCAGTGAAGAAAGGGAGATGACAGTCTGACTGCATCTAGTTTAAACCTGTGAAAACACAGGCGGTTATCAGCTGTGAACACGAGAACCTGAAAACTCTGCATGGAGACGGGAAAGTAGSTGCAACCAAAACCTTCAGGATGGCCCTCACTGATCAGGAGGAGGCGGCCAAAGGGATTTCAAACTCCCCCCCAAATCTTACTCCCTAACGTCTGTTTCCGGGGGGCTCCAAGCCCCGGTGGCCTTTGCACGCCTGCCTCAACCTGCCAGAAAAACCAGAGCCTCGGGACTTATGAGGCAAATCACTATCCAGGTGAAATTTCAGATAAAGGATATCGGGTACTTCCAGTAAACCGCTTGGCACCTATCCACATAGTAAAATAAAGACCATGAAAAATATTTTGTGGAATACATTCAGGTGATGAATTAAGGAAACGAATCGGCTCATGAACACTGCAAATGCAAATAGAGAGKTTAAGTTTATCAAACGAATTACCCATTTGATACAGGATTACTTACTAAGGGCTAACTTATGATTCCTTTGCTCACACTGAGGACTGCTTCAGCCCCAGTGAAGTCTACCATATTAAGTGGAGAGGGCGATGCTTCTCTATACCAGWACAGAAATTACAATCTCTGCTTAGGAGTTCACTCACGTATTAGTGCAGGGATCTGCCTTTTTAATACAAAGCCCTTCATTCAGCCATTTAGACAGTTTCCAATTTGATTCCAAGCCTGGTAGATCTCTTAACAGCGAATTTCCTCTGTAATTGTAATATATTTGCACATTTATGCACAACTAGGATGCTGTGCATCCTCCTGAAGTAACAAGAGGATTAATATAAGACAGTAGCTCTTATCCATATGCTTTGGGTAGGGGGGACAGTGTTTTCATCAAACAGGATAAAAGCAAAAAATGCACTAAATGGCATAACCTGGAACAGAGGGGAGAGAAAGTTTTTTTCAAGATGAAGCAATTTCTCTCTCTTTTTCCTAAAGCTAACTGATATGGCTCCACAAAAAATGAACAAGCTCTTGGGCTCAGCATCCTTTCATTAGCTCTGAAAGGACACGGAGTCTAAAAGCTTGCGTCTTCCATCTATCAATTGGTCTAATAAAAGTGCAAACCTGTCCTCTCTCTAACAATTTTAGCGATGCTTTAGTGAAGTAATTTTGTTACTCTGTTTAAAGTAGAAAGAATGTAATACAACCTCRAATGCTGCAGCTTCACAGTATGTACCCTTTATAACATTATTTTTTTCTAAAGAACATTTCCAGAAAAAATGATTCCCCTCGCCAATCCACTGATAACAGGTGGTAGATTTAGAAATACTTTAAGCATTACAATTTAAGATAAACCTTTCATAATATACAACAGCCACCATGAAAAATAAGCATTTGTCAAAGGTCTTTACAACATTATCTGACATATTAAGTAGCTAGGTATACACAGTATACGGGAGGAAAAAAAAAAAGGGTATCTTTGCCTCCAGCTGGCAACTGTTTACAAATACTCTTAACTTCACTCCTACGAATAGCATTGCAGAAGTACATATCACTGTAAGGTAAATGTTGGTAAACCTCGCTTTTCAAGGGGGACTGTTTTTATAGCATTTCCTGGTTAGTCTTACAAATATATATGTTTAGCAATAAAACTAATGCCTAGTGTCTCGGGTCCATGTAGAATTCTGTTAGAAGAAACAACAAATACCAAGAGGAAAAATGGTACGAGTATCAGCTCCTTTCCCGGAAAGCTCACTCATAATACTAGTAGCAATGAATTCAGCGATATAAGAACTACACATSTGAGCCAGAACTGCAGGCAAGAATATTTTATTTGCCTGAAATATGTGTAGCAAGACATTCTCTCAGATTAAGCTGAGAGAATTTCCCAACACAGCTGAAGGGAGAATGGCTGGGCTATCACATTCCACTAGGAGATAGGACTCAACTGATAAAAAGAAAAAAAAATAAAAATCACTCTTYGTTGCACCTAATGTGTTAAAACAGTGATCCATCTTAAGCACAGAAGGTTGGTTGTTCTACAGAAAGAGTCTTCCACCCTTGCTCTTTTTCTACCAGGACATACAAAAACTTCTCAGCAAAACCCCAGAGGTTCAACAGAAGATTCTGCGTGGACCAGGACCCTTTACCTTCTAAACCAGGGCTTTTCTGGACAACCATTAGGATGAGATCCTAAGTCCAAGTTCAAGATTAAGTGACGCTCCCCTTGGAGCACGCTGGCTTTGGTTTGGGTTCTGTACGGGCTACTGATTACTGAGATTAAATCAGAAATGCTGAGACTGTGACAACTGGTCTGTTACTGAACAGCTTTGCTACACTCCTAAGATACGAAGTTACTTAGAAGTCTGCCTCTTACTCCTATATATTGAAAGTTTGCAAATGACCAGGCTCTTGGCAGTTGTCTTAATATCAGTACTATTACTCGACTAATTTCTTTGGCATTCCACTCACAAAATAGGCCTAATGGTATGTTCAACTAATGGAACAATTTCCCTATATCTATATTCCACTTACTCTAATGCACTGAGGTGTAACTCTAGCTTCATTTCATTATCACTTGACTAGCTCAAGCACTTGGATGTCTTTTTGGATTTATTAATGCACTGGGTTTAAAGTAATAACTATTTATGTACATAACTCCATGAATATATTCTTCTTTCTAAGCATTTTTGTCCACGTCTATTAAAGTAGATATATTTCATAATGTTTCTGAATGCGAGAGACACTTTAAAAACATCTCAATGTTTTTTCTCTAAGCTTAAAGTAATAGCTCTCCTGTGAGTGTTCAGACAGTGTCCTATCAATTTAAATCTAGGGCAAGTCTATCCTTAAAGACTTTCATTTCACTACATTAATAGATTTACTTAAAAACAAAACAAAACCACCAGAGTTTTGGCAATTCCTTCCACAGTCCAAATATGAGGAATTTGTTGCCAAAGGTAGAGACAGTTGCTAATTCCTTGACACAGAGCCATGTTGGCTAAGTCCTCTGTGCAAGAAACCAGTCCTGCAGAGAGATGGAATATCCCTACAGGAGGAGAATCTGCTGATAACTCATCAAAGTCTATACTACGTTGAATGCAGATGGCAATTCACCAGAGACAAGGAACAAACAGCAGGCCTGATGGTCATCTGGTGATCACCATCCAGACCTTCAGCTGATGTTCCCACCAGCAGGCTATAGGCAATTTAGGATGGGGCWGACTGCAGTTGACACCTGTTGAAGTGGTGGTACCCTGCGGAAAAATGCCAATTCAAGACAGCAAAGAAAGCCTAAGACTGTGTATTAATYGTTAGGGCCCTCCTCCAGGAGAGAGACCCAGATACTGATCATTTCTCCAGGGATGCTAATGCAGAGTCATTTGGGTAGCATGTATCTTTCCTGCCTCTCCCTGTCTCCTCACAAGTTGAAGATCTAAGTGACTCCTATAAGGGCATACCAAATRTCCATGGTGATGCAAGACATTAAAATCAGATCTCCTGAATCACTGACTACTGACCTAAGCACAGGAAATCCTTCACTGAGTCAGGGATAAAGTTTTAGATACTAAACTGGTTCCTTTTAAAGCTCCAGCTCACCAGCCAGTAGGTGCTCAGGTTCTTCTGGAAACCAGCATTGTTAAGGCATATCAAAACTGGTATTCAGAATCATTCGTTATGAGAAAACTGCAGCGGGAAGCCTATGAAAATGCRTCCTAAGATCTTTTAGCAATCTATACCAAATTGTGGCTGCTGAGAACTAAAACATCTTTCTCTGGACAGCTCTCTGTGTAAGCATTGGATCAACCTTTTGCATAGTCACATACCTGCAAAACCACCAGATTTGCTGCGCCTTAGAGGATTCCCCACCACGACCACCTCTCTATGGTCACATATCAAATTCCCAGTTTCAGTTCAAGCAAAAACACTGTAACAACTTTCCATGCATGAGAATAAACATACTTTTAAAACCATGGTACAACTGATCATCTATATAATGTGGCATAATGCAATCATAAGTCTTTATATAACATGACACCCAACCACACAGGTTCTCTGTAGACAGGAGTTCAACAATGTCGGGTTTTGAAACCCCCAAAAAAGAAATAAATCTCCCATTTTCCTCTCTTTTCCCCTTTGGGCTTGCCATGCTTCAGCTCTGAATCATCTTCTTGTCTCTCAGGCTTTCAAACCCAAGTGGGCTTTACATTTATAACAACAATACCAGGCTCTAATCCATGATTTTAAAGACTTCAATGATGAAGGTGAGTATTACTACTCTAATTTGTTGATAAATTGACACTGTAGTCTACTCTCGCCTAATCTGAAGGTCAGGGACAGAGCCAACAACAGTAGGCAGGGACTGCCACTTTATCCTATGTGTTGRGGTACACTGCCAAAAAAAATAAAATCACACAATGAATGGATTAGACATGAATGCAGTCTTTGAAATGCGTGTTCAATGTGTTCCAGACAAAAATATTATTAAGCGGTTAGACACCATTCTATGCTACCTGAATTATTCAATAGGTCTTTACGTTTCAGCTGCCAATCATTGCAAACTGGAGATTACAAAGTCATCTACGAAAAGCTTTGTTCTAGTGAGATGAGACAGAAACATCACTATTTCCATACTATCAGCCAAAGCGAAAGGAAAAAACCACTGTGGCTACTGTGACAACATGGTCCTGTAGAACTAATGGAGACACACGACACACCAAAGCTCTGCTTCCTATTACTCAAAAGGCCCTTTCCACCGGACAGACAGACAGACAGCGTGGGGAGTATTTAAGTGACTGCTACTTCTGAAACAGGTGATAAAACAAAATACTAAAATCTGGATCTTGCCACATATCGTAGGACTGATGTCATAGAAAACAAAAYAAAAYGGGAGAAGGTTAGGGTTGATAAAAMAACGGAACATAGATTTCTAGTGATATATGATAAAAATAAATCAGAGGCATATGGGGGGGAGGGGGATTAACAAATTTACTATCCACCGGGTTTTCTTAAATTCTAGAAAGTAACCTCCTGTGTGAAACGTAAGATGAATGGCTAACATTTCCCAAGTGCTCCAGCGAGAGCCATCTTTCTCCCAYTCATTCTTGCACAGGGACAGCTCAAGTTTAAAGTTCTCATTCAGACACAGTTGGGCTCTAACCCCTGCGGTATCTTTTCAGACCCAGAGAAACCCTACCAGCATCGTTAATGAAAGAGCAAAGCATGTACAAAGTGCATGGRAAAGCAATATACACCAGGAGCTATATACATTAGTGCAAATCATTTTCTTCTTAGAGTCAAGACAGCCAGTGCCACGCACCAGGTTTCGGGAGGAGATATGGATACAGCAGAGAATGAAGAGACTAGTTGTACTGAGCGTAGAAAARCAGGCCTTGATTTTGCAAAAGCAGTACCACAAGTAGTTTTACCAGTTCACAAATTTTAAATGTCTGCATTTGTCCAGGATCAGAGCCTCTATGTGCAGCTGATCTTTAAAGAAAGTTCACATTTTAATATTTGGCTTAGGTAGGGAAAGAAGAAAGGACGCCAACTGTTGGTTTTTTGCTGCATCATTTTTTAAAGTCAGATGGTACTCGATTACTATACCCACCTAGAGGGAAAAACTCGCCCATTTTCTTCTTGAAAATTTTGTAGTCAACCTCCAGAAAGACGCAGAAGATGATACGATCCACCTGTAAGAAACAGAATTATTCACAGTGAAATGATCRCAACCACGAACATTGGCAGTAATAGTTAATAAAAGCAAAGAAACTTTTAAGCCAACACACTTTTATGCTCCAGGCAAGCAGGAAAACATCATAGGGATACGTTTTACTTTATTGTGCATTTGTGTTGTAATTTATAAAATAACATTTGCCATCGCAGCTCACAACTGTATTCTTTGTTAACTGCCTCCTGTTTATGYAAACCACTCTTGAGCACAGTATAAATGACTTCTGGCATTATAGATGAGTACTGGGATGCAATGTTTGATCAAAGAGTCACATGGGGGGCTTCTAATAAGCATACAAAAGAGTAAATGGGTAAGCAAAGAGCTCTTTTTCCAATTCTTGTCCGACAAACCTATTTGCAAAACCATTTAGTATTTTAAAATGGCTTTAAAAGGTTTCACGCGGTTTTAATTTACATGAAACCACTTACTCTTGCTATAATACAAGCAGAATGCAGCAAAAACAAAAGCTGATTAGATGACAGGTAGCACATGGGGTAAATAAAACATTTAATATGCCATCTACTTAGTGAGGCTGAGCATATCAATGAAACCACAGCCCATAATGTATGCGTCACCCACCAATGTTTTCAAATAAATTGTTTGGGAGATCATTGTATGTGAGAGGCTTTTCTAAAAGAGACCAAAAAAAAGGTCAAACAAAATAAAAAACAAACAGAATTCCAAAGCCTTTAAGAYTGAAAAACACCCACACTGGACTTCWCTCTAGCCTTGCTATTTCTTTGTTTTATCTGTTTGCATAGCCCAGCACAAATCACCTCTGCAGCCAAAACCCAGCTCCAGGAGGGAGCTGTGGAAGTCAAAAAGACCCTCCCACGGCTGAGCTGAGGGACCCGATAATCAAGTTTTTCTCTGAAGTGCACGAGAGCTTAACCAGGAAGGGATGAAGCCCAAGCAACAGGAAATTCAGCATCTTGGCTGGTATTATGCTGTCCTCGTGTCTCCACGGGCAATAAGCCGATCTGTCGTAGTGGAGCTCCTCAAGAGCGCCTTTGCACATGCTAGAAAAAGCACCAGCCTCCCCCCTGCAGGGAAACCCGCAGGAGGAACGCTCTCMAAAAAATGCTTTCTTTCCCTTATCTTCAGTAGAAAATGCTGTCCTTTTGCYAGAGCTGCTCTTTGAAGCAAAGTACACATCTTGGCTTCAAAGATASCGGTATAATGAGCACACTCAGGACGTCATTTTAGAGCTCATTTTGGAGCCGCCTGGTAGAATACAGAAGGGAATGAGAGCAGACAATAATCGGTTATGCCGGAAAATGCTAGTAGTTGCTAACAAGGACATCTCTGAATCAAAGCTGACTATAAAACCTGAAAGAGAAACTAGGTAGGAAATATGAGACTGCAGGTAYRGGTTATGTGGGTGTTAAGGAAGAARGAGGCTYGTGAGCAGGAGAGAAAGCAGCAGGGCAGAGCTTGGGTGGATGCTGCTTGCCGGGGAAGCATATTGGCAGATTTGTGAGCAAGAAAACTGCCTGTTGCTGTCTGCTCATATGATGTTCACAGAAACAAGCTGTTCAGTGCATCCCTCGTAAACAAACCAGGGTAGACCTTACAAATACGCTGGACTGTATCATCAGCTACTCTTCACAAGGGATATAATAAAGAACCCAAATCCTGGTTAAGTGCTCAAGCCGAACAGCCATACTCATCTGTGTACTCACAAATTTATAACGTAAAGCACCAGTGGCAAGTGGTGCCACATTTTGCCTATATGAGAGTTTCCACTGAAGTAAAGTCGTGTGGTTTTGGGAGGGAAGCTTTACACAGTGAATGCTTAAATTACATTTACTGTGAAAATTGGTTTAGGAGAGTGCTGGGGTGATGCTAGATTGTCATCTTCTATCTCCACCTCCCGAGCGAAGCAGATATTCACGCATTACAGTGATAGGCCCAATATGTGAACCAGGACAGACAAAAGAGCAAGGATGGAAACTTATAAACCAGAGGAAGGATTACATTCCCATGCAGAGAAGTTCTGAGTCATCTTGCTCTCCATATAGTCTCATATCCTCTGCTGTAAATACTACAGACATTTCCCTCATTTTACATAGTTCAACTTCTCAAGGTCTTCCCTTTACTTTTATTCATTCTGTGCGGTTGACAATGATAAAACTTCTGCAATCCTGAGAATTTCTACTACTTCTAATATAATTCCTTAATTTAAAGATAGGGAATCTCTCTAGAAATGGCAGACTATTTCAAAATTTCTAGCCTCCTGACTGTATACATCCTATATATAAACCTATTCAATTTCTTCTTGGTATGAGGAAAAGTGCTCTATTTTTAAGTATGCATAAGATATTGTGATGACAGCCAAAATCCTGTGTTTATCTGATTGAATGGCATGTGTTGGCAGATAGTAAATCTGAAATTAAACCTTATCCTATCATCCTGCCAGTCATTGACTATTTTATCTAACACCCCCAGCTAAAATAACTCAAAATTAGGTATGGAAAGTAACCCTTGCCCTCACCGTTCCCGTTCCAGCTACAATAAGGGAAGGTTTAATCCAAGTGACTCCAAACCTGCCTTGCCTGCTGGCTCACAAAAGCTCAGCAGGCCTTTTGGGATGCACACTTATGAAAGCCGCTCCTTATTCAAAGAGGAAATCTCTCCTCTCATGTGGTTAGGAAATGCCAACTTGATTAGACGTTTCATGCCGCCCCTTTACAGAGGGGGCAGGGACTAGCCCCGAGGGACTCCCCCGGGCATGCCCAGGGAGCCCCCAGCGCCTTTTGTAGGTGCCCGGCTCCTCCACAGCCGACCAAGCACCACTCAACTGCAGCAGAAGTTTAAAGGAGCTGCAAGTTGAAGGTATTAAAGCTCATCCTTGATTGACAGCTCTTTTTTGGAGGTCGGTATTAAAAATCAACCATTCCCTGTCAGAGCCTGATTGAATTCTGCTCGCTTCACAGCTATGAATAGGTGGATCAAAGAACCCCAAAATTAAGAGCGCCGCAACACAGGAAGAAGGGAGTTAAATTGCATGAGCTGTTCACTTAGTAGGCAGCTTCACAGCTCAAGGCTGCGAGTACATCGATTTTTTTTTTTTTTTTCCTTGGCCCCTGCTCTCCTTGCCAGGCTCCATTTAATTTTGAGGGGGATACCTTCCCAGTGGTTTTGTTAGCTGCACCTGATAAGGATCAGTAAACTTCTGGGGCTCTGCGTGGCTCACAGGACTCAGGCTGTTTCGCAGTGGAATGGACCCAGAGTCAGTCATTAACGCCRGGATTTTACAAGGATACAGCCAAATCTCATGAACTGAAATCCCCTCCACTGGGTATAAAAGCACTGTTGGTCTTAATAGCAGCAGCATTGATCTTAATACAAAGAAGCTAGCAAAAATATTTCCTCCTGCTTTTTGTTCAGTGGGGTTTTGTTTGTTTGTTTGTTTTTTCCCCAGTGAATTTGAGAGCACTTTGYATCTAGTGAATTTTAAGTTTATTGGTGGGTTGATGCACCTTGGGTTAGTTCACTCATAGACCACTAATGGCCTAGAAGAGCTCCATGGCAGGCTGGGSCAGGCGGGTGCCCAGGGACAGCACCGTCACGGCAGCGCGGAAACGACGAAAGGCTGCCGAGGGTCCCACAAACCGCACRGCAGAGCTGGGAGCTGCACCCCTCCGCGGCAGCCGAGCTCCACCGACACACAGCCACCGCCGACCAGAGACAGCTCTGCCCACAGAAGGCAAACGGAGCAAGAAGATGGACATGCACCACTTGGAGAAATGACCACAAGCCTCGCCGCATCCAAAGCCACAACAAAACAAGAGTCTGCTGATGTTTTCTGGCAACTTTACACTCTTTTTTTATGGATTCTTTGAGAAGGAAAAAAAGCCCTGCCTTCCCAGCAAACWAAAAGTACACACCGAGTTCCCTAAAGGACCCTTCCCTCTACTGCAGCGTGGGGGAGGATGCTGCATATGTATGCGCACATCTGCACGTGCAGCCACTGATACAGGAGGAGTTTATACTCTACAGCTGTACCTAATATACATTTCAGGATYGAAAATGTCTCTGTTTTTATCTCAGCTCTTTTGCTGTAGCCTCTGGCAGGTTATCCGATTCCTCTGACTTAATTTCCCTATCTGTTTAGGGGACAGCAATACTTAGTCATGCACTTACGCATCGCTACAAAGAGGTATTGCCAAGCACAATCCACAGAACAGGCCAAATGTTGTCATACGTATAGCTGTATGTATACCCAGGTGCCAAGCTGTACAAATCAAGCACAGATTTGAAGCAAAAAACTGGTCAAAAGACATTCTAGACTATTTTATCTAATGAGTGTTTCCATGTCTTTGCCACCTTGTGTCCTAAAAAAAAAATAACAACTCACAACAAAAATAAACCCAACTGCATTTCAGCACTCCCAAGTTTTTCATGCGTACCCCCAGTACCAAGACATTTATCCAGCAGGCAGTGACTGCTTTTTATTATATGTGACAAGTTTCATCATAATTTAAATCTTACCAGAAAATACACAATAGAAAAACAATGTAACTTGCAAAAAATGTTTCCCAATCCCAAATCAAATTAATGGTAACAACCAACAAAGAGAATGAAGCCTCTTTCTGCTCTTTGTACGTGTAGCAAATCCCTCTTGTGAAATGCCCCTGCCTGATCCYGCCAGGACCTATTGTCGTAAGGCGATGGTGAACACCAGACGCTTGCTGCAACATTTTTAGTTTATCAAACATTCTGTGGACTTAATTCAAAACTCAGTGAAGCCAAACGGAGGCTTTTTATTGACTTCAGCGTGCTTGGATCGGCGCCTATACTCCTAGAAACGCTAGAAATAACATTTGCCTCCTTACGAATTAAAGTGCTGATATTCAAATTTCATTACCYTAAATCTTCAGATACTTTCTCAAACATCTCCTTAACGGTCACAGTTCAGAGCTGCCCGTACCCATTAAGACTCCTTGACYACAGTGCCTGTTAAGGAAGAAACCCTGAACCCTCAGCCGTGCCGCAATCCCACATTTTCCCTCTGTTCAGACCACCGTTGCTCGCACAGCCCCGTTGGCTTTCATTGCCCGACAAGACTTCCCTTATAGATACCAGTGGGAACAAATCCTCCTAAGTCAGGTTTCCAAGGTATGCTCTTGTGGAATCAAAATCTCAAGTGTGGGAAGCAAAGAATAAGGAGGAAAAGATTTTGATGCACCACAGAAGCAGGCTATGAGTGTCCTAGCTGGTCCCTRCACACTGTGTAAAATTTCTTCTCTTTCTGTGCAGGGACTCAGTTTGCCACATCTCTCTCTCTTGCTTCTCTTCAGGGACCTCATTTTCCATCTCTCTCTTTTCTGGTTTTCTGACAGAGTTCGTCCCTGCCCAGGACCGAGCTGACGCATTGAACTGACTACATGCAGAGGTACACTTCAAAGACACCAACATCTGTTTCCGCCCCCTTAAAGTATTGGTAAATGATGCTCTTGATGCTCAGTCTCCCCCGCTTCAGCCTACCCTCTGCCCGATCTGATCCTCCGGTAATCGTACTGCAACCAACTAACAGATGGAAATACCAGCTTTGTAAAATAACACAGGCATCTGCCATATCCCTCGCAGCAGCTGTGATCCACTTTGCCAGAGGCGTTGCCTTTCCCGAGCACCACGCACATCTGGCCAGCTGTCCAGATAGCAGTCTGCCTGACCGAAAGGAAAGAGCAGAGGACTGCATCTCACTTGGAAATGAGCCGTGGTCGAGGCCAGAAGTTTTCACGCACTCCTTCCAAAGGTGAATGCTTCAGGCCCTATAAAAACTACTCACTTCATAGCACTGTAAATTAAAATTCAGCCTCCTGGTATTATTACTAATTTCACAGAAACCATTAAAGCATAGAGCCTAGCTGACTGTCTGCTCCTTTCAGCATGACATCATGGTCTATAATTGCAGAATTACTCTCAAAAAGAACTTCAGTCAAGTATTTATGGCAAATACAAAGCTTCGGCGCCGCTTCCATCCTCATAACAAGATTTAAGCGGAGCAGAGGTGTCAGACTGGTGATACGGTGAATTTGACAGTCAATGAACTGTGTGATGATGTTCACAAAGCAATTCACCCAGCCTTAAGATCTTTACACCTGGCCCAGCTTCAACCCCGCTGCAGACCTGAGCCAAAACACAYCCCCGTTTACTTGAAATTGCAGGTACCCCAATGAGCCCAGCTTCAGGCAAACAGGCAATCTCTAGATCATCCTTCAGTCCTGCTGGTGGAGGGAGAAAGACGTACTCTCYCAGGACAAAGTTGCATTTTCATGGATTTGAGTTTTGAGATTCTTTGAATCCAAAGCAAAAGTCTAAATAAAAATCCACATTACTGTAAACCTCCTGCAAGTAATGGTATTAATGGAGCGTTATGATACCACATCAAGAGCAAATACCCCTTGAGGACTAGCTGTGAGGAAGCAACTCTTACTTAAACCATCATATTACTTAGGCAGTCATTGAAAGAAAAAATAATACAAAACACATGAATTATAAAATGATTTATGCTTATCACAAATAGAGTGGAATGTTTTCTATGGTGGTCTTACTGAAGTTAAAAACCAGAAAGTTAGTATTGGTGCTTTAATATCCTACTTCATGACTGAAAGCATACTTTGCTTGGACTGAAAGATAATTAAAAGTCCAAAGGCAATTTAAAAAAAACAAAACAAAACAAAATTAGTATTGGTGCTTTAATATCCTACTTCATGACTGAAAGCATACTTTGCTTGGACTGAAAGATAATTAAAAGTCCAAAGGCAATTTAAAAAAAAAAAAACAAAACAAAAAAACCCCAAAAAACCCCCAAAAACCAAAACACAACAAAAAAACCCCACCAGAAGTTTATTATAAATTTAAAATATTAGCACAAACACCATCCCAAAGGAATGGTACATAAGGCTTTGCAGCAATCCCTGYCTCTAAAACAAAACGCAGTAGCAACACACTGAGCAATGAAACTCAAGATAAATTTCAAACACGGTCTGAACGTCTCTGCCTGTCTATTGCGCCTGTTCCTAACAGCTCTGCTGATAACATCTCTGTATTCAAGAGATGAGGGCAAATTACTCGCTGTATGACAYGGGTACCAGACACACCACTGCAGTTACCACTATGGCACAAGYCTATCTCCATATTACTGAAACACATTAAAAACCATAATACTTTCCAGTGGAGAAGCACTTTTACCCACAGATCTCACACACAGGTGAGCGTYACAGTCTTGTGATACTTCTGATAGATCTTTGTCTCCAGGTGGAGACTTGATGTGCCCAAGGTCACAGAGAATAAGAGGAGCAGAACTAGACCAGGACCCTGGGATTTTTTCTCCTGTTCTCTCTCAAGCAAAGATACTACAGAAAGAAAAAAAAAAAAAAAAAATCCTCTCAATGGTCATAAGCAAAGTTCACAAGCTTCACTGCACACCACCAGTTTTCCTCTGGCATATCCTTTCAATGTACTCACCTATTGTGAGAATCAATAATGATAACTCTTTTTCCCTAATACATTGGTTGTTTTTTAAAGGTTACTTATTCTCCTTGAGAGAATCCACTCTGTGCTTTCAATACCTTTTTAATACAGCAGATCATTCAAGGACAGGTAGAGCTTTCCCTTTTGGACCTGGTGACTCTTTGTGCTGAGCTGTTACTTTTTTGTATGAACAAAGCACCTGCCAGACAAGCAGAGTGGCTGTCCTAAAGAAGCAACCTGGATCTAAACTAGGAAATTATGACAACATTTTCTGAGGAATTTACAGATGGTCACAGCAACAAAACTGTATGTGTCCCATACATTGCATGATCATATGACAAATAAGACATGATAGTCCTGTAGTGCTAATATAAACACAGACAGATTATAAAATAACCAGTAGTTAATAGTCCACATGTGGCTTTTTGCTCAACAACWAAAAGTTTTTCAGTTTCCTAAAGGTGAAAAAACCTGTAAAATCAGCCTAGGATTTAAGGCAACGTCTCAGTATATTTCTTTTGATGGTCACTAAAACTTGTCAGGAAAGGGGCAAGAGAGTWGTTTAAAAATGCATTTGTTTTTACCAAGATATCCATCAATCCGCACAATTCACTTTTATGCCACACAAACACGATGACATAAAGCCCATTAATCTTTTCCAGYTTAATACCTACTGTCCTTTGAAGATACATGTTTGGAATATCTGAAGGCGACCTCCATTTTTCACAGTTACCAGTCATAGGGCAGCTGACACAGCCAAGATAATCCTGTATTCAGCGAAACCGGGGGAATGAATGGATTCTGATGAATGTAATTTGCTATCTCGGTGACAAATGGCAAATGTGAAGAGAGGGTATGCATGCAAATATAACTGCGTTAAATAAGGGCTTGTGAAGGATAGTACTCTGAAAATATCTGATAGGCAGTTTTACAACAACCATGCGTTTTTGAGGAGATAAATCATCAGCTTACTTAAAGTTATCATTATATCCTCATTGTGGATCCCCGCTGAATAAGATGGTATTGTGGCATACAATCAAGCAGGGCGTTGTAATCCCATAGGCCAACTTTCTGCACCACATTTTACCTTACCACATAAATTTTTCAGTATCTTTTTAGTACAGTTTGGATTTAAATACCCCAAAGTTCCCAATGATTACGAGCGTCCTAAGCCTGTTTGGGCGTCCAATCTGTGGTAGACTAATTCCCAGAAGATGCCATGTTCCACTAACACCAAAAGCTCTTTGCCAGATGCCCTGAGGCTGAGATGTCACTTCGGAAAATTCTTGTATTCCTGATGTTTTTACCGGTTTTGCTGTAGTACCGCGTAATATCTACCAATACAGTTTCCACTGCTTCCCAGGGCCAGCCGGAATCAGCACTACTTGCCCAGAGTCCACCACTCAAGAAAAAAGAATATGCTTGAAAACAGAAATGTAATCTCCTCCTTTCCATCATCTTTGTGACTGCTGCAAGATTCTGTATATAAAACAGCCCCAGCTTTTAAAACCACACAGAGACCAAGAGACAGTACCTCCTACACTCAGACAGGTACGWGTAATTTAGGTTTGGATGCCAGAGCCAGCGCCAGGAGGAGGCAGAGCTGTCTGAGGCTGGGAACCGGCAGGGCGAGCAATGGGCATTCAAGCCCTGGCAAGCAAAGCTTCCCACTGCTGTGCTGCCGAGGCAGGGGATGGCAGTGATTTCCAGGCATTACGAGAAGTCACCAGGTCCCTGAGCCGTGGGAACCACATGTCTGCCAGGCCCCAACAGCTCTGCCTCCCGCGGTCTTCCCTGTGGCAGGGGTGGGCGTCCCTCCTGCCGCAGGAATAGGAGCGCGCTGGCGTCTCCTGGCTGGGACAGAAACACGTTTGTTTCTGGCCGTGCTTGCTGAGAAGCCCTGAGCAGGCTCCTGAGGATGCATAATAAATGTTTGAGCTGCAGAAAAAGAGCAGGAGAAACAGTTCCTAGAAGCAGAAGATGATGGCTTAAATAACTTTTTAAGTGCGCTGTTACAGGCAGGGTAAATTTGCAGTCATGATAAACTCAGCAACAATTTTCTCACTGAGGTCGAGCAAAGGTTTTAGCTCACCTCAGGGGCTGGGATACTTCACAACTGTTGACTGCTGTCACTTGGGCTTTTAACATTATTTTCTAAATTACTGACAGAGGAAATAATTCTGGCTTGATCTTAYAAAGTTGGTTTAAAATTCAACTTGTTCAAGTATTTCCATCAAAAGAGGCCAGATGACCCCCACATACAAAATTATACACACACCTAGAACCTGGAAGGTTTCACCTTAGAAAGCATTACAAAACACATGATTTGATGTAGAAGTCTCTCAAACCTAACGCAACTGAGAGCAGTCCCTGCAGGAAACTCGCACTGGCTATTTCCCTTATTTGCTATCGCTTCTTTAATCATTCTCACCTTCATCCTACATTAACCTTCATGTTAGTTACCCTTTATCCACAAGCTGTTGACTTCAAAGGGTTTTGGATCAGTGCAGCTAAGCRTTTCCCACCCTGGTGGGAAGACAACAGCAGCACTTTGGATGCCAGGTTTGGCTGACTACAGTTAGGTTTCCAAAAATTCAACAAGCGTCATAAAAACTGCACTTTTAGGGACGAAGAGTGCTCGCTTAACCTGTATTAACAGCACTACCACTGCGATCATCTGCAATGTATTGGAAGTTCTCCTCCCCAGCACCTCCATATATTCTCTATTCTTTATTCGAGGCAGAACATAGGGAGAGATAACAATGGTGTGGAAATTTAATAATTACTCTCCATTGAGGGGATTAAAACTCCTGTAGTGGAAGCAAAGTGAAGGGGTAACATACCTGCTCCCCAGGTTATAAAGGAACAATATACACAGAGTTTGCAAAACTCTTATTCAAAAAGTTTGTTGTAGATAAAGAAGAGACCTCCAAAAAAAATAAATAATTTAAAAAAATAAATTGCTTTCCCAAGAATATAGGCCACGTCGCATAACTTGAAACAGCTCTGAAACCATTGCTCTTATTAAAACCTGGACTGAATCTCATTTATGTAAATATTACCTTATCTTTCTTCTTGAAGAAAATGTTTTACGATTAAGTTATCTGTCATTTATAGATCAAATTAAACTCATTAATGCAAGCTATTAAAGACCATTTTTAAAGGACAAAGGCTGATTTTCTCAAATACTATATGTCTCTCGTTCTAATGCTAGMGATAATCTTTTTGCCACCAGAAAAAGACAGAGCCAGGCAGAAGAGGAAGCTATTAAATTTCCAGTACTGCTAGAAAAAACACTTCCATTCCCTGGATGCTCACTCCAGCATCCCTTCCAGAGAGATCAACTTGGGATCGTTTGCTTACTGCGCATCAGATAGATGCCAGGTAAAGTATATGTAATTTAAAAAAAAAAAAAAAAAAAAGTGTTTATCTCCTTCCTACACAAAAGTTCTTTTTTTTTTTTGTGTAAAGTCACTTTTTACAGTCACAATTACACCCTATTCATGCCTGAGACACTTCGGTAGGTACGACAAAATAATGTGTGTTTTTGTTAAATAAGAATGACTGTAGAGTGATGAGTTATTTTCACAAGATTTCGCAATGGTTGATTCCCAGCATACTGAAAGAAACCAAGTCAGGAGTCTGTATGATCTAAATGCAACCTCTGCATGTTTCTTGCTACTCAGAATGGAGACCAGGAGGAACAATGAGAAGTGAGACAAGAAAATTTAATGTAAAATACTTATACCCTAAGAACTTGAGCTGGCGGCTGGGCCATCTCGGGGAATGGCTGCACTTCAGAGCCTGCTTTTGGGATATTTGCACCTGTGAGAGTCTGGGGCCAGCAAGGAAGACCTATTCTTAAGAGCAGACGTAGTTATAGATTTGGCATGTGAGCTCAGTCTGTGATTCAGCCAAAACGTCCTCATCTGAAAGGTCATTAAGCCAGCTTRATACAATTGACGAATGTCTTCCACAGAGGATACTGCAACTTTAATATAGGTTGTTTAGAAAAAGAAAAAAATCCCCTGGAATGTAAATGTCAACTGTATGCCAACATTTTTCACAAGGATCGGGAAGGGAAAAAGATTCATCTCTAAGGGATCGCTTTTAAATTAATTTTAATAGATGGTAATAGGCTGACAGTTCTCTGAAAATAGCCAGCAGATGTTCCAGCACTTTACCAAGTCCCGACGTCTAACCTTGGGTACACCAATTCCACAAAATCCATCTTCTAGACAAAGCTCTCTTTCCGCAGCTGGAATGTTAATGATGGCTCTTAGTGGTTTCTGACTTCTACCAGTGTGTTTATTTCTGCGGCAGATCACGGCACACACAGAGGCGAGTAAGCGCAGCCTTAYGTTTTATTAGAAAGGACAAGAAGATACTTTATTTATGGTACATTGCTATCTACAGATAAYCTTCGCTCTATCTATCTGCTCACCATAAGATAAAAAGCATCTACATTACTAAGATGTTGCTCAAATACAATTGAGAACATTAGCACAATTTATATGAGCTACTCAAATGCACTGATGCATATAAAGTCTCCAAAACCATTTATTGTCAAAATGTCAATGCTAAACGCACAAAAATGTAACTTACTTTATGCCATTAATTAACTAATGTTTGCACAGCACTTTGAAAATGTAAAAGCACTTTGAACACTGAGCGCTAAGCAGTATTATTTTTACTCATGTGGACTCACTGTATGAATCATACATAATAATCACCTCTTGTGGAAAGTGTTTTTGGTCCACAGCCAAAACCTAACCTAAGATTTGGCACTTCTGTTCAGTAAAGCATCTGTAAATGGTCCTGTTCGSGTTTCAGCTGGAAATTTTCTGCAACACATTCATTACTGAGTTCTTCACAATATATATCAGGTATAAGCTTTGTAATTAATGTTGTATAGCGACACAGCAAACATTTTAYTGTATTCTCCTCATTTGCCCAAAACATTTAAGAATAGGGGCTCACGGGTGTTAGCTGTGACTTAACTCCTTCTCTTTGATCTGTACAAGATGCAACAGGTTTAATGGCTATAACACAAGATTGGGATTCCCTTTCACCTTTGAGAGCRCTGTAGCTCTCAAATTATTTTGTGATCTCCTAGTGAAAAGCATTACATAAGAACTAGACGGTATCATCATTATCTATCCCCACGCTGTGATTTCCTCCCCTCTGATCACCTCTGAGTTTTTTTTGCCCTCTTACCCTTTGTGACTGAAGAGATGCCATGACCATGAGTTTTCCTTCCCAAGTGAGAGCACAGAGAGCTTTCACATGGCCACRTTTTGTACCTACAAGCACACCTGTTGCATCAGCCTTGAAAAAAATATGCTYGGCTATCCCATCCTTGCACAAAATTGCTTCTCCGTGATCACGTTCATGGGGGAAATTTAAGYCTAAAATAACCAGAAACCAACAAAACTTCACCATTCTCCTGTTCTGATTAGTTAACAAGAAYGGTGATGACTTACAGCTGGCTTGAATACCACCTGCAGTCAGGTCAGCCCCGTGTTTCCAGAGGTTTTGGCTTCCTGGCTGACCTGGTGGTGAYATGCTCCATCATTGTTATAACTTTCAAATCAGGAGATATTTTATGCATGCCTTGCATTTGTTTAAACACATGTCTATCCATAATATAAATTAGTCTGTGTGGGATTAACCTAGCCAAGAATTTCTCTTCTACAAATCTGTCCGGATGTTCAGATTTAAAGAGTTTTAAAGAACCTTGTCTGTAATACACCACACCCACCTCCTATTAACAACTGCCTTCCTATAGCCTTGATAGCTGATAAGTATACTTATTCAGCATCGTTTTTTATTCTTGAACTAATGCAGAAAGAAAAACAAGAGGGAGAAATATCTGATGCGGTTAACATCGATCTRTAAAGCTTGGACCTATTTTCTCCACTTGAAATTGAGAAACTAATATAGAGATTTTTAAAATGAAAGAAAAGAAAGGAAGGATATTTGAACCGACTAACTTTGAACAGATTAAACATTTTCCAGTGTTTATGGTTTAAGTTTACAAACCACTCTGGGGCAGCTCCACTGCATATCTTATCCACAAGGTAAACACAGCGAGATCATATACTGGCTCCCAGCATTGTGCGGCCTTGCAGGACTAGCACTCAATTCAGTGCAGCTGCCAAGCTGGGCTCCGGAGGGGCCCCGCGCTCAAAAGCGAGGGGTGCACCGAGCCTGTTGAGAGGGAGTTGAACTGCTGGAAACGCTGTTCAGCACCTGCTCTTATTCTGCCTGGCTCTGTGGTGAGCTCTCAGTCTTTCCCGCTCACAAAGCAACATCTTTATCTCATTTTAGCTAGGCAGAAAAAGGGAAAATGCAAGGAGGGCAGAGAAGAGTTGGCTGCTGTGAATGGAGCRGGCTGGCCCCGGTTTAAGTCAGTGTAGCTGCCGGGGGGCTGCAGCAATTTATAACAGCAAAAGTCTCTCGTCTGGCACCTTGCTTTCATGCAGTTGCTCTCCAGGTTCAGGAATTCTTGCCGTTAAAAATCTGTATGGTACAATCAGGATGCCAGATATATACATTCTTCAACAATAATAAGCTACAGACTTACGTAATACTCTCCACTGCCTTTTAATCTGCTGTAATCTGCTGTACGAGGGGGAACAAAAAGAAAGAATAAAAGCACATCTCACGCAAATGTTGTAAATAAACCATTTCAACTCAAACATCCAACTCCTGTAACAGACATGAGTCTACCTTGGCACCTCTTTTCAATAACTCCTACCGATTCCCAGCTCTCTGCAACCTTCAGCGCCAAGAGGACGGCGAGTCCTTGACCTCATAGTCAGGGTAATTTGTGGCACTTTTCCCCATTACCCAGCCAGGACCTGATGTAACGCCGTCAGAGATGAGTGGCTCTATTCAGATTAGTTACTACTGACTCCGCCTGCAAGTACTCTTGGAACATCTGCAAAGCTGATCTCCAACTGATTTAGCTTCTGACTCCAACGTTCAGTAGTCCTGTGTTAAAATCCACACAGCATGTCCTGTATTTGCATTATTCATATATCAAAACCAAATTATTACTTGCTGTGGATCACGTAACACCCACCCAAAGTTCCACGTTCTTGTATGTGGTAACTCACCAACAAATTTCGCTTCTGTATGCCTAATGTGCTGAATGACAACTTGAACACTTCTAAATCTCTRAAAAGCCAAATCAATTTTCTCACGTATTTTCTGTTATAAAAATATCTGCTCCAGGGCTGTGATTTTTATGACAAGTTTCAAAGCAGAATGACTGTATACAGTTAAATTACAACCCTCTAAAATGTGGATTTATAATACATATAATGGAAGTCCTATAACTATAACATTTCAAATGTGACATTCCTACAAATGTCAGTTTTCAAGGGATGTTATATGATGGTTTGAACTGCCTCTTGATCTACGGCAAGATGATGCTTTCTTGGGGAAAGAWGATTTTCATTATTTTCCGATTATTGTACAGAATGAAGATGGCACCTTCCTCCTTAGACGGCAACTCTGCCTACTAAGAAGAGATCCCATTGGAGTGATAGATGACTGAGCTTCTGTGGGACTAGCGCAGCTTTCCGTTAGTACGTGCCTCATTCTGTCCGCAGAACTGAAAACATACTGTTGCTGTAAACACCATATTTACATCCTTAACCATCCAAAATCATGACAACAGCTTAAAAATCATGGCATTTCACCAATTAATAATTCTGGGTATCTCTTCTGCCTTGTAATTTCTGAGCTTTSAGGAACTCGGGTCACGTTTTCACCTGTGTTTTCCAACTACAAAGACTAAAAACATATTAAAAGCACACACAGTCAATAGCTTAAAAAAAAAAAAATAAATCTGTGTCTCATATGCCTCCAAAGCTCAGGCTTTGAGAAAAACATCAAATATCACAAGAGTTGGCAACAATGGAGACTGCGCTATCCTTTTTTCAGAAGTACAGGAAAACGAGACAACCACCGAAGCAGAGGCGTATGACCTAGTTGAAACTCCCTGATAYGATTTGCAAGGTTGCTGTGGCTCCGACCTGTTCCTACTGAACTCCATCAGGCTCCTTTGATTATGAGGGGACTYGGGTCAGGCTTTCCGTGACAGCCCTTGAACACTTCTGCCTCCGCAGAAGAGAACAACRGGTCACATCCCTCCTGCCATTATCTGTACATAAGCATCTCTGTATGGATATTTTCTCTTTACTGCGCTGAAAAGGGAGGCGGCATTTTTATGTAGAGCGGGTCGTTTTCTCCTGAAACATCCAAGAAGGGRGCTCTGAGGATTTGAAGCAGCAGCAGAAGGAACAGCTCTGGGAACGAGCTTTTTTCCTGCTGCACTTTTTCTCACCGCGTGCCCCAGGACATACTGCCACTTGGATATGTATTTCTAGGCTTCATTTCCCTGCAGAGCTCTTCCACTGGAGCCTGTAATGCGGCACTAGGGAATAACACCAATGATATGGAGGACCTGCTACAGCAATGCTGCCAGGCACAAAGCGAGCAACGTAGCAGCAATCGCCTGTAGCTCACACTCTGAAAGCTACCATTATCCTAACCCTTCCTTCACTAAGAAGAAAGTGGCAAGAAAACTCTAAAATAATCCTGCCTTTGGCCTTGGAAGCCTTCTCTGGGATTTTCCGTAKGAGGTTTCAACCTGACCTATTAAATTTACCTGGAAAGTTAATGACTTCAATAATATTGCCTGTTGCAAACTCCTGTGAGTGCGTGTTGCTTGATTTGAGAGTCCATGATTCGAGGTGGTGAGTGGGGAAGTGCTGCAGACAGGATTCCTTCAGTGAACATCAGTACAATTTGAAAACAAAATGCTCGCTTTACAGTAAACAGTATAGCCACGGGCAGGCTTTAAAGCCTGCTAACTAAACATGTTCTGGCAACAGAAAGTAGCTATTAAAAATATTTCCAATCAGAGGAACTGAAACGTGCTCTCTGTYGAAATGAGACAAGTACACAAATCACTGTTTTTAGGAGTTTTTATGTTTTTTTACTCCGTCATAGCATTCAGAACCGTCTACTTCCCTTTTATTCATGTTGTGTTTATTTAAAAAGTTCAATCTGCCTTAATTCAGAGCAATTTTGATTGCAAAATGGTTTTTTTTATCATTCTTTTATGTGCTATTCTTTTTCTTTTCTTGTGTGTGGGTTTTTTTTTTTTTTTTTTTTTCTTCTCCTGTGAAGCCAGGCTACAGCTACAGCAGCTCATCAAAAGGAAGCAAGGCGGCCTGAATTTTATCTTACTGTTATTGTGATATAGCTGCAGTGGGCAATCTGATCTCATCAAGAAACAATTGCAGTAAAGATATCTAAGTGGATGTCACAGCTCTGCTGAAAGATAATAAAGTGAAATGAACCAAAAAAACAATCTTTCCAATACAAATCACATAGTTAAGTTGTAGTGATTTGCAAGCAGAATATGAGTGCGGGAGGAGGGAGATATAGTCAGAAATACCYGGCTAACACTTTTAAATGATTTTTAACACATTTGGTGAGTGCATATTTAAGGGATTTACAACATTAAAACCTGGAGCTGTTGCGCAGTACTACACTAAATGAGACAATCAGTAACAAGAGAAAGGGTGAATTACACCACCTTCCACTGCAGTTTGAACTACTGTCTCCTAAGATAAACACTATTGATTGTTTTTAAGCCTCCTCTCTATTAGAAAGAGACTTCTAATTTTGGGAAATCAATAATAAAAGATAGCAGAAAAACCCAGATTCTCTCCACRTAAGCCTGCAAACAGGAAAGGGCAGAACCTCACATTAAATTGGAAGATCATCCCTCATTTGCAGGGTGGAGGATTTGCCCCTTGGGCCGCGTTCTTCTTCAGCGCTGAATCTGCATCACTATCCACAAACTATTGTTTTAATTTCCTGACAGAACAAAAATGTCTTGCCAGAAGTGTTTTAAGGTGTTATTTTTTTCTTTTTTTAATGTCAGCTCTGCCTTCAAGTGCCTGAAAATTAACTCCTTAAGTAGTTTAACAAATATCTTTTCTTTTCCAAAGCAAAGACTTCTGTTAGAGACCAAAATAGCATCAGCTTTCAAGCTGTGGGGTCCTTTCTACTTCTTTTGTCTATTTAACAGCAAAGGAATGGCATGGTGGTATTGAATTACCAACGCTGATGTGTTGGGAGGCTGTTTGGGTCTCTGCTTTCTGGTGGGKTTTTTTTGGGGAGGGCTGTTTTTAAAGGCACACACTATATAAGCCCAACAGACAATGCCAAATCTCTAAGAACAGATATACACAGAACACTTCATAAACCACATTTCGGCAGACATTGTGCATTATATACCATGCGAGATGCCCAACACGCCTTCCAAGAAAAACAGCAACACCGACTGAACATAGGCCAAGGATTTTCTCATTAGCATGAATAGAGGTTAGGCAGGCACACAGCGTTTCCCCCTTCTGTTTTCCATTTACAGAGGCGACCACTCCTAGGCATATTATACCTAATACACAGCTGGGTCTTCTACAGAGAAATAGTTGTGGGTTTTGCCTGACTTTTGCTGCTAAACTCCTGTCTGCTTGGAATTCACATGATTTCCTCTGAAACTGGTGAGGCTTACCATAATATGACACTGCTTTTCTTACAGTCTAACAGGGAACGGTCATCCCAGGCTGGTATTAAAACAGCAATATCACTGGTGACTCTCTTGTTAAAGCAATTACCTGTGGCCATTATCTAAATACATCGCTTAGTCTTTGATGGCAAATTGTTTAAATAAATAAGAGGGAACAAAAATAGCTAGGAAATACCAGGAGATAATTGCGTGGTTAACCCTATAAATGACAGCGTTACGAGAACAGCAGAGGAATTTTTAATAAAGTAATCACAAACAGATTAATGGCTTGGAAAGCAACAGGGGATTTTCTCTTCCACAGCAATGGGATTTTCAGCAGACCCAAACCAGTTCTTGTCTAAGTAGAAATGTGCTTATCTATATCCATCTCCCCTGATCGCCTCGCTTCTCACCATAAAGGGAAATCAATATGAGGACTTGTTATTCAGAAGAGTCTCAAGAGTCAGGCACTGTGATTGCACCTCTAATCCTGCAGGAATCTATTTCCAACAACTACATCGTATCAAATGCAACAGGCACGTTGTTTACAGCTGCTTTGCAAAGCCTGCAATATAGGGAAGCAAATAAAACCAGATATGGGGTATTCCAAGCTGACCTCCTACCTCTGGTTCTGATTCTTAGTACCAAGAGCAGTTGCACTAAAATAATCCTTTTGATTGCATGCATTTCTAGGACTGAGACCGCCGTTACTAGAGAAAATAGTTTTATTCTCWGCACAGTGCCTATGTATGGATTTCTCTTGCACTCATTTGGCTGACCAATTAAGAAAACAAGGGCAGCACAAGGGTTAAACATCGATCTCCGGGTTCCCTTGGCATGCTATGGAGCCGCTGCTAATAACACTGGTGGCAGTTTCCTGAGCTGTAACTCACAGCATGATGAGAACAACTTCTGATCTGACGAAAATTCCTCCCGCACTGCAGAAAAACACCCTATCGTTTAAAAGTTTTGAATGTGCTAACAGCTAATTTATTAAAGGAACTCCTGCAGTGTCCATGTCTACAGGGCTCAGGCTGCATACAAAGGAGAGGCCTATTCGATGCACATAAGGGGAGCAGAATCGAGCTGTATTTTTGGAAAGGCGGCACAGTGTGCCAGAAGAAGGGCTGGACTGATGAAAGGAACAGCTATCATGTTGTGCTGAGACTTCTTTCAGCCTTGACTAAAAAGAGCACAATTACGGGTTGGAAAAGAAGAACAAATAAGAATAAGTTGTATTTTACAAATGTCGAAAGAAAGTGAAACAATTTCAGGCCACATTAGAAGCACTGAGAAATAGAAAACTTTCCTAGATGCTCAGATATGATAAGGAAGGAAAACGTACATGAGGGCAGCCAGATATTTTAACTGATTCCTTGTTGTAGAGTGTCTTCTCTTTCTAGCAAGGTTTATACTTCTTCCTGTAAATCCCAAGCTAAAATTTCTCAGGCCAAAAACTAGTCTCTGCCCCCAAACCAGGGCACAAAAGGGACAGGGGGAGGGGAGGGGAAGGGAGCCTGCATTTTCCAAAGACTTTTGCTTTTAACTAAGAAAATAAGATACCTTACACAAATTTTAAATGAGACAAATCCCCCTATCTTCTGCACAAAACCCACTGTAACAGGCATTTTTCAGCCATCTCCAATAACAATCACATTCCAGATGTCTCTCTCTGACAAGCTGTTAGACTGCCAAAGCCTGAAAATGGAAGAAGTCCAAGAAAGAATTAGGTGTCCTCTCCACCTAACAACATTACCTCATTACCTGCAAGTAAATATTAGGCATAGCCTGAGTTTAGAAAATAAGGCTAAGTGCAAGGAGCACCTGGTTAACAAGCTAATGGGCTAAATAATTCTGTATAATTTTCAGACACTAACACTTATGTGTTAGATTTCCTCCTCCCAGCTGTGTCGCTTTACTGAGAAGTGTTCATAAAATAATCTTAACAACTTTGCAGTAKTCATTTAAATTAAATATATACACTTCAGCTTTCACTAAAATACCATTGTTAGAAGCCAACCACTTGATGTGTTGTCAAGTGACACTCTAATGAGTATGATTTTTAATGGGCTTTAAGTAGCTGAGGGGAAAGAAGTAAAACCATGGATCGAACACCACACTGAAGATATGTGTGTCTGAGGTACTGCATTGTCCCTCAGCCTCTGATGTATGCTGTATGAAAAGACGTTTCTATAATGAATATGCATAGATAATGTTGACATTACCTGTTCCTTACTTCATTCAGCCTATTTTTAAAGTRTCAACTTAAAATATAATCACAATATTTTTGGCTCTGTGAATAAATTTACATATTAAGTAGCACTAATTATAAGAAGCAATGTTCTGCTCCTTGCTATGCACAGTCCATACGATCCACATATGTCTAGATTAACAACTTCCTTGCCTTGGTGGAGCCCCAAAACCAACGGTATGCGGAGCTTCCAGCAGAGCAGAGTCATACATATGATGGGCTGGACTGTGCACAATTTCTTCCTCATTCAACTTTACCTTTTACCTATCCCTGACTATTTTTAGCCCCCCGCAAGTCTCCTTGAAAGAAGAAACGAGGTTCCTAAATCCTTTAGTGTTTACTATGTTTAATCCTTTCTAACTGACAATGAAGCTGTTCACAGCACAGCTCCATCCGCTGAAGTCTTGCTAACTCCCCACTTGCCCAAGCCCTGACCTTACCACTGTCTCGTGGTTCCCACGCCTTTTGAAGCAGTCGGGTCGCAGTGYGTTGGCTAGTTTTATCATCTGAAGTACTGTTAATATCTCAATTTACCTCAAAAAGCTTAACAGTCATCTTCCATCTGTGATTTTCCTACGAACGGGCTATTTCTGTGCCTCTGCCCCAGCCTGTTTCTGCRTGCGGCTGGCTAGTTCCGCCTCACTTGCCCTAGAAATGGATTTATATCCAAGTTCTCCACCAAGGACTCATTAATCTCCTGAAGCTGGTCAGCAGCCTTTTTAGTGCTTTTGCTCCCTGCACCAGAAAGGTGCCTAAACAACATTTTCTGCCACTGTTCCTCTCAGGGAGGCACAGTGGGAGAGTTTTGAGATGACCTTAATGTCCCGCTTTGGATGTCCTGCTTGTTTAGATTCATTAGTGCCTTGCACGATCGACCACGGGCAGATGTGGCTCCACATTGCTATCAGGAAAGCCGAGTGGCAATGCCCCACAGTGGGGACGTTGGGGGGTGGTGGTGGTGGTGGTGGTGGGAGGTGGTGGTGGAGGGAAATCAGGTACAAGAAAAAGGGACAAGAAAAAACTAGTCTGGGGGAATGCAGAGAGCCCACAGCAGAGGATTAAACCGTGGGGTTTAATCAGTAGGAGACCGGTACACTCTTTACAGTAGTGCCAGGGCTGTGAAGTAACCTGAGGGGTTATTTTGATGCCAGTGGCTGCTCAGCCTATGGATCGCTGTGCTTTTGCAGCTGTGGATGCATATATATCTCTCACCTTGTCTGCACCCTGTTCGCTGTGATATTGGCTGGTAGCACTATTGTGCTGATCACCTCCTTTAGTCATCACATTACTYTCTCTGTTAAAAAGCATCCTCTATCACCCTTCTGAGGTTTCTTAGATTGCTCAAAATATTTTGCTTATAAACAAGTCTGTGACATTTGACATGAAGTCATCCATAATTATAGGSTACTGAAAAAACATTAAAAATAACCCAACATATTTTTTTGTGCATATGCTCTTGCAGTAGCGATAATGTGCACGCACTAGGCTGAGAGGTCAAAAATATTTTAATATCCATTTGCAAGGGGCCAGAAAACTTCCCTTCTGAAGGTTAAGTATTAAATTAAATTAAGACAAATTCCTTATTTATGGATGACAGTCCTGTAAAAGTCAYCACAAAACCAGAGGAAGAGGGAAACAATATTTTATACATTGCCCTTCTAGAGTGTAACAAGAGAAAAAGTCTTGATGCCAGAAAGGACAATTTCGTTGCAGAAGTAACCGTCCCGTTGAAACACACACATCTAAGCATGCGATCCGGTCTGAGGGCTCTCTGGAGTGCAGCAGGAGTGTCAGCATGTGTTAAAAAGACTCACAGGCTGTGATTCAGAGGGGATATGAAAGGGCCCCAGCCCTAAAAGCCCACGGCAGCAGTGAGGGGGCCCAAAGGCAGCTACGGTGTTTCTGAGCTGTGGGTCTGGCTGTGGGAGTGAGCAGCACCTTCAGGGGCTAYGGGAAGTTGGGGAGGTTTTTAAAGAGCACTACAGAAATTCTGCTGTCCCCTCCTATGGCATCATCTCTGTAATCTTACCTGATAATGCATGCATCAGTCTGAGATATTCAAAAGAGTCTGAATTATTTTGAAGCACCTATCTGATGTGCTTTCAGAAGCTCTGGTACTAACAAGCTGCTTCCTTCGATGCTTTTGATTATTTTTCTTAAGCTGCTAGAGATTTTGGTGGCAGTCATGAACCAGATTCTACAACAGATTTTAGTCCATAAAAACAAATTAGGCAGAGAAAAATTCTCTCTACTTATTGGTACTGCATTTCCCTGTTTGTCCCATATATTCCAGGAAATCCTGGTCATCATATGGATCATAAAGGCTAAGCCAGTCACTGTGTGAGGATGTAGACATCAGCCTCCAATGCCGATAAGGAGCTATAATACTGAATCCAAATTGGTTAAAGGATGCTGGTGGGGTTTGTGGTGGTTGGGATTTTTCGTGTTTTTTTAAGTGCTAGCTTTTGTTGACCAAAAAAAGGAAAGCTTCAGCAGAGATCAGTTATTTGTAAAAGTATATTTAAGTTCAAGAGTCAAAGCACCAATTTTTGACAGTCTCAAAAAATGATACTGCTGCAGGATTTGCACACAGAAACAGCAGAACCAATATCCAGGGCAGCGTCTGAAGAGACATGTCAAGTTTGTTCACTGGCTAAGTCCAGCAAATTCTGTCATCATTTGGTACCACAGAAATGTCTGTAGGAAAAYAAAGAAAAGCGTTCTTCCAACAGTTAAAGAATATTTGAAGACTTGTTACTTATGCCCTCTCTAATCGTCTGCTCTGAGCCTGTGGCTGGGGACTAATTACAGTAACTACTGAAAAAACAAAACATATATTATGCTGTGTATTTTACTGAAAATATACTATAATGAATTTCAGTGGGAGAAGAAAAACAGGGTATTTAAATCTCCTGGCAGAAATATGCATTTATGAAATTCAGCCCCTAGGATAAGGCAATGAGAAGAAAGTATTGTTACCTATATTCTAGCAAGATTTCTGACATATGTACCCCTCTAGATCAAATAACAGACAAAAAAACCCCATCCTTGGGACTAAACTTGCCCTTTAACATTCAACGAATTGTAGACTAATTCCAACCTGACAAGTACAAGCCGGATGGGACAATTACTCTCAGAGAACAAACAGCAATTATGAAACTTAACGCTGCTTTAAAGGACCCGCAGATGAGATAGGGGTTTCTAACATTTTCTCTAGTTTTTTTTCATTCCTTTTTCTTTTCCATAAAAAAAAAAGCAGGGCCTACTCCTCCCCATTCCTCTGTTTTTAGACAGCTATAGCTTTGTYTTGGACGAGATCGAAGGAAGAGAACTTTTAATTCATAACATATTGTTGTCAAAATCTTTATGCCACACCTGGCAGACAGCTCAATAAATTAACTAGGAACATAAATAAAGACAGCAAAGACCTGTTCTTTAAAGTGGAAAGTACGGTCCCAATCCTTGCTAACGTACACAGTGCAGCTCTGGCATATGCAGAGGACACCTGTGAGATGCTCTTGCTTGCCCCAGCGAGGAGCTTGGCCGGCTCACGGCTTCCTTCGCTTAGATCAGCCGAGCTGTTCCCAGTGCAGGCAAGGGGAAAACAGAGCGCGGGAGTCCTGGGGCGCGCTTTGAAACCCTTTCTTTCTGCATAGGGATGTGTTTGTGAGGGAGCGGGTCMCGCACGGGTGCCTGAAAGCACCTTGCTCCAGAGGCTGGGGACTCACTGGTGTGACCCACACTGCCCCTATTTCCCCATTTCATGGGGCAGCTTCTCTGCATAACCATGGTTTCCTCACTTCTCTTCAGGCACCAAAACAGCCCCAATCTGTAATGCACTTTGGCCATGCAAACTGGGGAAAAGCTCTTCCTCAGCCTCTGCCGAGCTGCACAGAAAGGAAGGAGAATCTGCTCCAGTGTCAGCCGGATGCGAATGTGAAAAGACCAGGCGATTCTGAAGCAAGGAATTACAAACAGAAAAGTCCCTCCTTTCATCTTACACATTAGAGAAAAAGAAAACCYGATAATAAAGAAGGAATAATTTCAGCTTTCCTGCATAGAAGGGCAAAAAGCAGCTTCAGCTACCAACTTCGTTATTTTTGCAGTCTTATAACTTACAGCTCAAACAGCTCAGTTCTAACATTTGTTTCTGGTTTCAGACTAGTAGAAATCTAATTTCCTTCTCCCCAAGAGCAAATGTCAGCACAAGCGGGATCTGAAATTTGTTGCTTGACACCTGCAGCAAAGAGCTAAATTGAGAGTAATATTTCAAAGAGGTACTTGGGAGGTATGCACTTAAATTTGGTTAACAGACAAGCAGGCTTGTGTATGTTCCTCCCGCATACTGCCTCTAAAACGTATCCCCCATCACCTTGGATTGACGTAAGGCAAAGGAAAGGGAACTGCTAGAACCACTCTGATTGGAACCATACAGGCCAAATTCAGCGTTTTAGGAAACTTCGTAAGTCTGGCTTCAGAAATGAATAGTATGATTTTACACTTCTAAACACGCAGGCCAAAAGAGCCTGCCTAGCTTTTACATCATTTGCTGAGTTAACAGTAAAAACAGTCTACAAATAAGAAGAATGTCTGATAGTTGTGATTCAGGATAATGCCAGATTAAAATCCTGACGGCTATACACAGTCAGCATCCTCTTCTCCTCCCCTTGCTTCGGGGTCTAGATTTCTACACCACTGCAGGCAATCTGCCTGTGAGTTTTGCAAGAAGAAATCAGCAACCAGTACTGGCTGTGAGCTACTAACTGCAACCCAGGGATTTCTGGAGAGTTTATGACATTCAGCATCCTGTGAATAGGTATTCAGAAATTCAGTATTTAAATGCAGCAAATCAGCACATTTMTGTAATGATATTTATTGATATTTATTCTAGCTAATCTGTAAAATGCACTATTCCAACACAACGGTTGGGTAGTGCAGCATGTGAGCTACCTCTAGTTTAGCAACTCACTCCAGGTTGAGAAAGCAGGCTAACTCCTATCCTATCCAGGTCTGACTCCACGTAGCAGAAGCTCACAAATTCACTATATTTTACTGCTTAACTGGTGCGGCTTGTATAATCCTTTCAGTACAATTGCTTGGCTCAATTCCGAAATTTGCAGTGCAGATTTCCCATTTTGGGAATGGGTCCCTGAGCTGGAAACCGATAATACTTTAAACTACACTGGCAACTTCTGTTTGAAGATGTCAAAGTGCATTTTCAGTTGTCACATCAGCCTGAATAGACACATCTTATTTATATATAAACAAACGCACACACAGAGCAGGACAAATGAGCCACAGAAATGTAAGCAGAGAAGCAGGTAAGATTAAAAATCAAATTGCCTGCCTTTTTTTTCTCTGCTACAAACACAAGAGTACAAGAAGATATATGGCATTTCAATTTAATAGAGCATATGTGATGTAAATAACATTGCTTCCACAATGCAAAAGAACGAAGCAGAACTAAAAAAGGATGCGACGGATCTTAAATCGATCTAAATTGGCATAGTTCCATTAAAGTCATACGGACGAAGGTTGTGATCCATTCGTCTTCAATACAGAAATAGTAATATTTGGATAGGCTGACAGTTACTAGAAATGCTACTGGCATGGAGTTTCTTTAATCTTAAAATCAAGCAATGTCTCAAAGGCGCTAACTGGAAGATTGCCATTACTTTCAGCACCCTCTTCTAAAGCTGCTACAGAACCAATAATTAATGCAAAGGGCAGATTATGCACATGCAGTAGTACAAACATAGTAAAAGTTCTGATTTAAGTAAGAAAAAAGATTGCCTGTAGCCTGCCACCCACAGGGACCATTCTACTATTTTTAAGTCAATTAGTTCAACTTCTCTCAAAAGTGAGCCCTCTCCATCCTCGTTAGTGGTGACAAACAGAGTTTACTGCACTTATTATTCCTTTAGCAGCTCATTAGAACTGGAACACATTAGTGCCAAAGGATCTAAAGGTCATTTATCATCAATTTCTTTAAATACAAAACGAAAGACGAAAGCCATCTAAAATCTCAGGAAGGATTGCAAATACAGTAAATAGGATAAAAGAAAACTGAAATAAAAACCCAGCAACATSTGTATTTGTTGATCATTACTTCAGAATTAAAAGAAAATGGGAATTGCTGTTTTCTAGCTCCTACTGAAAAAAAAGCAACAAGACCCACATTATTATATTTTCTTAACTTTCAAAAGCAGAAACACATTCAAAAACCAATGGGACGATTCTCAGACACTGCACTGATGAGGAGCACTGATGTACCAAGAGCAGGAAGAGTCTGACCGACCCACACTATGAAATGCAGCATCTTCTTACAAGAAGCATCATTCAGGAAGTGCCATATTCACCATTAAATCTGGTTGTTTTCCAGGATAGCGACTGCACAGATCTAGTCAATGTCCACAGAAACCATGTATTTCATTATTCCTCACTTGTACTGGGCTTTTCCAGAAGCGTTGTATTGTGATAAAAATCATCAGATGCATTTTAGGAAAAATAGTTAAGCTTTCTGCATGAAAAATTAATCATTATGTATAATTACAACATAATAATAGGAATTACCGGATAAATAGTCTCATCAATTCTATAAGGAAAATGCCTCTAGATGCCTTTAGCTGAAACTAATTGAGTTGAACAGGAAAATAGTCTGAAAAGCTGAAGAATTTATCACAGAATGACAAGCTTTTTATATATTTTTTGAACCATCTTATGATTTCTATCCCATGGGCGTAACACTTTGTGCTTAACTTTTTAGAAAAACCTCCACAGAAATATTATCATTACCTCTTAAATGTTACAGTAATTTTTCATAAGGGAAACGCTTTTCACATTTGGGGAAATCTTTAGTACATAAAAAAGGCTTAAAAGTGTATGCATTAGTCTGGAAAAAAAAATGAAACACGTATTTAAAAACAGAAGAATCAAAACAAATGGAAGTTCTTAAAGCCACAGTGCAACAAAAATCCTACCCAAAATGGATCAAGGAAAATTGTTTATAGCTTACACCTGAGAGACCATTAAAAATACAGATATAAATAAAGACTGGATAAAGACCCTTTTAGACATCCATGCAGAGTAGCTCTAGCATGGCTTTGCATCGTGAGTCCTGCCAAGGTCAGAAGGGAGAGCTATGAGAGTAATTCCAAATGCCAGCCCCAAAGAGCATGCAGTGCCCCCTCCCTTTGGTTAGCGGGAGCAGAGGGTAGCTCAAGGTTCACAGCCAGCGGGTGAAAAGCTGGCAGAGGGCTAAAGTGAAGCAGAARGATGTCCTCTGAGAATTTGGGGACCTCAGAGAGCATCGCTGTGCCCTACTGAAAGCATCCTCTGCAGGCAGGAGGAGACTGACAGGCAAGAGGTGATTTACTACCAAGTTCCTTTCAGTCATAAAACACAATGCTTTTTGCCGAGGCTGGGRTTTTACATTTGAAAATTTAGGTTAGAAGCAAAGAAAGGTGATCAAGTTAATGCAAGTTAACAATTTACAGCTCCTCACCCGAGCACAGCAACCTATCACTCCCAGCACTAACCATTTATAAGTGAAACGCTTGCAGCACAATACTTTAACCCCATAACTTTATTTCACGCAGACTTTTTAAGCAGCATCATAAGCCATTTAAAATGGAGCATTATGGAAACACTCGCAATTTTTTTTATATGGACAAATTAGAGCCATTGACAGTAGCTTCCAATTTTACCCAAACCTATGCAGGTCAAAAAGACAGTTTTATAAAAGCATTAATGCTTTAATGCTCTGAATTAATGTAGAGAAGCCTCAATTAGTCAACTTCTTTCCTTAGGGAGAWTCTCTCCTCTCTATGTTTATTTTAATTAAATACCAAACAATGTCACTAAAACACATCCCCGGCACCGTGCAGGAAACAAGGTAGTTAATCGGATTGTTTTTCTTTTTGAGGATATAAAGACAAATGCATTCAGAGAAAGGGATAACTGCTTTTAAAATGCAGAATTAATATTCCCTATCTAACATAATAAATTGGAAATCACAAATATATCTAATGCATATTTATGAAAGGCAGCATTCAACTGCTCTATAATATTCAGAATAAAAACCCGCAGAAGGCCTGTGCAGCTTATTCTGAAGGTGGTCTCACACCAACAGCAAAGGTGCAGGCACCGCAGGTCAGGTGTCGGGCACGAACCGACAAACCTCTTCGCTTGCTATGGAGTGATGATGAAGGATGGCGAAGGTCTCTGCATGGGCACCCACTCCTGCACCCACGTGCACACGGTTTCTCAGTGCTCAACGTCACATGCAGGCGAGACCATCGGCGTATACAATAACAGGCACACTGTATCTTTAACTTCATAAAAAAAGGAGTTTGTTGTTCTCARAAACAGTTTGAAAAGTCCACTTTTCAAGACAAGTAGTCCAAGACATTTTACAGGGCCCAAGTGTTCAGCATTATTAATGTTCTATAAGCTTTTTCATCATGTCATTACTAAATAAAACATCAGCTGAACCCTTCTAAAGTTCTACAGATATATGAGGCAGTTGTTAACTATATTTATATGGGACATTTCTGCCTTGCTGCTATAAACTATTCTTACTGCAGTAGATTCTGATTCAGCACTTCCCTTTCAGGTGTAAAACTCATGCAAAAAGGAAAAAAATCTGGTTTGTTCATTTCCTATAGAAACACTAAGGAAGGTCATGCTTAATTAACTTMGGTGCAAACACATTAATACAGTAAGAGTACGCATCCATACCTGATAAATAGCTGTATGTGATACTGACCAATATAAGGGAGGAGAAAAAAAAAAAAAAAACCCAAAAAACCTCTTTTCAAAACAAGTGTAATAAGGGGTCCCCTGTAGTTAAGCCAAAATTACGCTAAGCGTTGCAAAGACGGGTACCATTTTTCCCCATGCTCAGCCCGTCCAGCCTCAGCTGGACACCGCATGTGCTCAGGGAAGTGAAGGCAACACCTCCATGCCATAGATACTCTGCAGCGGCAGCTTYTGCGGGAGGAGAGGCATGTGTAGGGCCTAATCTACAGAGCTGGTGGCCGGGGACAGGATGCAGCTCCCATCCGGCCTGTGCCTTCTGCGCAAGGGCATCCAGGAAGGATTTCCTTCCGCTTCCCTTCCCCAGAGGTACCAYCCACAGGAAGACAGAGATGAGGGTGCATCAAAATGAAATGCTTGCCATCCATTTCAAAAGAGTGAGAGGGCAAAAAGGAAAATAAATATAGATCAAGAGAGATGAAAAAGAAAATACAGCAGCTGAAAGAACAAAAAAGAACAACTAAGATGGTAAGGAGAAATATTACTTATTTATATATGCTAAAGACCATTTTCAATAGCAAATAGAGAAAGCCATCCTGGGTTATAATCCCTCCCCTCCAAAGACGTAGGAGCCCAAGGGGCTTCACATTGTATTGTCTTATCTGGCCAACCAGCCACAGGGCTATCCGCTCCCACCTCCTCCACTCTGCCGGACCGCTGACGAAACAGGGGGAGGAATTTTCTTTCTCTTGTGGACTGCAGGTTTGGAGTAGAGACAGAAGACAAAGGGCAATGTTGGTAAATGCAAGATGGAAGGTGATGCGTCATAAGCTAAGAGATTCAGAATTAAGGGGTTTTGCTTGTTTCAGATCATATTTGCAGAGGTTTGTGCAGCRGGAAATCTCCCAAGACACATCTAAATGTGGCTTTGGAATTAGGCATATGTATATGAGTTAATGGTAGTGAAATCCCCAATTCTGAATTCTTAAATGCCCTGAGTTTAGTTCAAACCATTTTTTTGAACTAAAGCATTTTTGCATTTAGCAGCTATCTTGCTAATAGATGGCCATTGACCATGGGCTCACAGCCAAAGTATGTTAACTTCACTTCAGCTCTGAAACACAGGAACTGCTATGTTAGAATAGACTGAGTGACCAGTATCCTTGTCAGTGCCAGATGCTTCAAAACAAGTTAGACTAAATTTTGCTGCTAGCAAGATTAATTCACGTACTAATCAACTCGGCTGAAACCAAGATAGTGGTGAGCCCTAGACCAGATTTTGACCCTTACTGTACAATTTACAGCATGGGAAAATAAGAAAGATTTCTTCTGACCACAACAGATGATGCCCTGGAGCAAAGTGACTGATAAAAGATTGGCATGCAGTGGTAATTTCATTTAAGCTAGTGTATCCAATTTGGTATTTTGATCTTTGAGGATAATGTTACAGGATAACATTTTCAGAAGTGCCCAAGCAACCTTAGCCCTTCGGCTCCACTTGCTTTCAGCGGGGTTTATACACTAAATCACTCAGGGACATTTGAAAAGTTTGCCAATACACTTGAAGCTCTAGACATWAACCAACAGAGGTAGCCAGGCTTTGCACTGTGAGCTCTGCGGGGCTTTTTTTGATGGAGCAGAAGTGGCTTTTCTTTCCAACTCTGGTCCGCACCGATTTTTTACAGTCAGCGGAGCAGCAGTTGTCACGCCTCCATGGYTTCACCCCACTACATCAGGAGAAACGTGGGAAATGTCAGTCCTTTCTCCGGCAGACTCCCAAGTCCCCAGTTTGTGCTCATCTGGCCAGKTCCAGAACGGGGCAAACACGCTCCCACTTCCCAAAAGTTAGTGGGAACTTTCCCTAGGGCAGCCTGGCTTTTGTTTTTCTGCCTCCTGTCCTGGCATGAAGAGCTTTTAACAGGCACATTGCAAAGAGGCAGAATATTTCATGCTTGGTGCAAGGGTAAGAAATGCATCAGAAATGCAGGTCAGTTAATTTTGAACACTATTTATAATTACAGATACTTTATTATTTATTTYGTACTCTTAACAGTTTATCAGGATGATTCATTCCTTGTATCATTAATTAAATTCTGTTGGCCTAATGTAACATTTCAAACCTCTCTTTCTGCTCATTGTGTGGCCATATATATCACCTCATCTCTTTGAATCTTCATTTTCTCGGAATTATAGGCTGTTTGTTTTCTTTAATTCTCCCAGATTCTGTTCTCTGAGTTTTCTTTTTATACTGCATTCATCCCATAATGTTAAAATGACATACCCAGAACTACACCGCAGTGCATGTCACTGATGTAATCCTGGTTTGGAAAGTATGCTCCCAGTTTGATGGATGGGGTAAAGCGCTCTTTTTCAGGTGGGAATGTACTGCTAAGTCTACGCAGACTATTTTTTCTGTGGTAGAGCAACATGAATATGGATATCCAGCTGTAGTGCTTAGGTGTAATCAGGGAGGGAGATGCAAAAACACAATGACAAGAAGGTCAATATGTTTCGGTYTAATAACAAATCCTACTGTTGGTGCAGCTGAAAAAAAAGAGCTGAAGTAAAAGGCAGGCATTAAGAGAAATATATTTCAATAATTATTTCATTCCAGGAAATGTGGTAATTGCATATGCACAGAGTAGCCACCGGAGACCAACTGCAGAAGAYAGGTTGATTGGAAATGCATTAAAACAATGGATTAATACACAGTAAATATTGAAAAGATATATTAAATGATGCATCCGTTAGAAGAAATACATAATTTATGTGCATCTAAGTATTCTTAAAATAGGGGAAAGCCTGTCACGTTGAGACATGCACACACCTCTGGCTGCAAGTGTACTCWCGGCCAGCCTGTGTACGTAGACATGTTAAATATAAACTGAGGCACCAGAGCAAGCTCAGCACAGGAAGACTCAGCTGCGAACAGCCAAGTCTTGGGATTGCATGGCCAATGCCATGGTGTGGCCACTGCCGTGAATGGCAGGAGTCCTGGGAACAGCCCGTCTTCATCATCAGCCTTCGCTGAGATGCCGACAGCCAACTCTGCGGCCTGTAGTGGACACAAGGAGGTCAGTCCTACGTCTTTCTCTTTGGGCCATCATACCCAACCCCGCAGTTTCCTACACAGCAGCACCGGGCAGACGGGGCAGCAATCCCCTGCTACAACCCCCTGCACGTCCACCACACTCGGAGTTGTAGGGCGCCTGTTGTTGCACTGCTGGTGAATACAGCTCTTTGCATCGGCACTGAACAGCGCTGTGGCTGCAGGGAAAGAATGGGGGGTTTGAAACCAAACAAACCTCTTTATTTGCTTGATCCCATGCTTACTGCCTACTGTAAAAACCGAGGCCCTCTGAAGTACAAAAAAGCCACGCTGCTTTTGCATACAAAGTCTCTTCTCCAGGCCTGCAGGGCCAATGAGAATGATATCGTGACAGCATAAGCCACCACACTCCGCACTTTACCAATTTCTATGCCATATCTGAATTCTGATAGCCAAGAAATATGAAGAGATCATACCAAAAGCAGAATCTGTTTTAAAACGCGGAAAGAATTAGCAGCATAACTAGCCYGTGTGAATCTCCAGTGCTCATTCATGTACCACTACACATAAACTCTGCCTGCTAAGTGCYGCAAAAGGCTAAATTGTTGACAGCAATTTACAATACATCAATTCATTGATCCTTCCACTGTTGAACCAATATATACTCCCATGCAACTTCAATTAGCCCTGTGAACAAACTGACACCTGGCAAACAGAACCATAAATTACCCTTTGATGTTATCACATCCTACGGGAAAGTACACAGGGGTTGTTTATTTTACTAGCTGGTCCACATTCCTGAGTATACTTTACAAGAAAAAAGGAACAAAATGCACTATTAACACCTTTGTCTAAGGGACACTTCTGTAGCTGTTCAAGTCCCTAGTCATTTCTTCCTTAGAAAGGAAGAGAGCAATAAGGAGGTGTCTGAAAAGACTGGAAGAGACGTGACAAGTATTATTACATCATAAAATAACAGAAAATAGAAAATGCTGAGGTGTTTGCTCAGCACCCCTTCTAGTCAGCAAATACATAATAAAATGCAAAAGTGAAAAGAAGAAACCAAAATGCTGAATGGGGAGCATTTGAAATGATGAAAGGCAACAAAGCATGCAATTCAGAGCCGACAGCCAGGAGAGTCCTGGATTCTGCCACTAAATCATTCTGGGGGAAAACAGTCCTTAAGCGTCCATCACTGTATCTGCAAACTCTCATAACAGCAATTCAATTGAGTTTGGAGTAAATCACTTAATATTCAAGAGATATAAAGTCCTTTAATAGTGTGAAGTAATGCTGTAAAATATCACGGTTGCACAAACAAATCGATAACCTGAATAAGGCAGAGCAGCCAAAGACCGAATCAGGGAGATGAGAGATGGCAGTCCRACACAATGAAACAATCAAAATGTACCATTGATACTTCTGAAGCTCTTATGTTCTGACAAACAAAGGTCCAGAGGGTCTAAAAGTTTGGAGTCAACGTTTGAGGCTTTCATACTGAATGCTAAGTGAGCAACTAAGTTATGAAGCCATGAYTCAGCTTTTACAATGACAGGAAGTTTCATCTATGTTGAGCACTCTCAAAGCTCCTTCCTAAATCATCCACGGTGATTGCTCCCTAACCAACATTTTGAACGAGTACTGTTTAAAAAAATAAAGTCATTCAGAGCAATTTTTTAAAAGCATTTAAGTGTTAGAAATTCTTGACCTATATCCAGGATTTTGTCCTATTTCTGCTTTGTTTTGTCAAGTTCACTGTCAAGGAGCCTGARACATCAAGGATCCCCATCAGAGACTGAGATGCCCTGGCTAGGATTTTGCAGATTTTTCCCTCTCAATCAAATCAGCTTCTGGCATAGTTTAGCATTAGATTAAGTGTATCTTGCAAGATAAATGTAATGCACTCGATAATTGGTAGCATGTTATGCTAAATTTGTTAAAAGAAAAGCAAGCAACTAAAGCATTAAACCCCACAATATACATTGAAGATGAATAAATAGAGTAATTAACAGCACACTCTGCTAGGTATATTCCAAGCCTAATCGACCTAGAGGACAAAATGACAGAKAGAGACAGTACTTCACCAGCACTTCACAATCAGAATTTCTCCTCCAGGACAGTGTGTTGTGCAAAACTCAGTGCCAATGAAAAATACAACCTTTCTGACTTTAAAGTCTTAGCTCAACTATACAATACCCTTGTTTTTTAAAAACCCAACTCCCTTTTAGCTTCTAGCTGAAACAGTACAGGCCAGACCCTCATCTGCAGTTAATCAGTRTGGCTCCACCAAAATCAACAAATCTGTGCTATTTAACACTAGTCCAAGAACTGACCCTATGTTATTTCCCAGCGTATTGTCTTCAGTTGGGACTGCAGATGTAATTATTTTGATTCCTGCATCTGAAATATTTGATCAAGAGTGAGTTAATTAGGTTACTGCCAGCAGAGTGTCTTAAACTCCCATCATTTTTGATGTTCGCTAAAACAATACATGTTCTGCAGCTGAGTAAATATTTCTTTGGGGAATGTAACGTACGAATTGGTTCTCACTCCAGATGTAGATTGCATTTATACAAATTTGCACTGTGGCTTTGATGTGAATCCTATCATCCTCTGGTCTGTAATAACTGAATGCCTGTAGACTCACAGCTATATCAATAGTGATACTCTAAACTTCTGCAGTGCCYTTTTCTATTCAGTGCTTTATACACATTAATGAACTAAGCCACAAGGATCCCTGTGGGGTAAGAATTATTCTATTCATTTTACATATGGGAAATTTATGATAGAGAAAGATAAAGCCACTTGCCAAGGTTGTGCGAGAAGTCTGGAGTAAAGCTGGAGAGAACGGCAATCAATACATAAAAGTTCAGCCTTATTGAACAGTGAGAAATGTTTGCAGAATTCAAGCAACATTTTAAAATGTTGTTAGGTAGACAAGTGTCATTCCATATAAGAGCAAGAAAGAGAAATTTATTATGTTATTTTGCTGAATGAGAATTAAATGCAGCACATATTTATTGAATATGCGTTTTTTTTCCCCAGCAAATTCATCTTCCCAAAAGACTTCAACTGATATGTGTTGGAATTTCCTTTGCTGGGGAAAAAGTCTCCCTTAGTGCATCCAGTAATAAAATAGCACAAGGAATAACTATTCTGGGTGGAACTTCATTCACATTACAGTATTGGCTCAGATCTGTGGTATATCTGGAAGTGCTTGGAAAAAAAAGGGGCGTTTCATCACTGACAGCAAAGGTAGACCAATCCTGCACTATTTTTAAAATCCTGCCCTCTGTCATGATATGTTTAAAGTACAACAAAAGCATGATTCACTGATCGCCCCATAAGAAATCCAATTTTGATACAAAGATTGCACTTTCAAGTTAAATAGTGCAAAAGGATTGTAGACAGATATTTAAGAAGATACTACAGATCATACAGCTCAATTCAGACAACGTTTTCAAATAACAATGGTTAACTTGACAGTCAGTAAGACAAATAACTATCCGTGGCATAAATAGCTGCGGCAGCAGAATGAAATGCTTGGGGACCAAACAAGTCTTGACTCCAGAATGGCTCTGACTTTAGAGATGAGTATTACAGTACGTTTGAGAATCACTTGAGGAAAGACTACCCTATCATTAGCCATATAGGCTCAGGCTCGGGGGTTGTAAGGATGGCAATGCAGGCGCTGATTCAGGAAAGCTTCCTCCGTCAGGAGGGAAAAAAACCAAGTCACGTCTAGCTGAAGTCAAYGGACTTCACCTTGTGCCTTTCAAGAGCTTTTGGTGGGCGATGTACTAAGTGTCTATGTCAGTGTTCTAACAATACAGAAGAAAATGACAGCATCATTTATTTACGGAGCAATAAGATTAAGCAAAATAGACTGACTAACAAATATCTTGCTCCACCATATATAAAAAAACAGCCTGTATATCAGGTTGAAGTAAAAAACTACTGAACATTTTAATTACTAGATAATATTCTCTCTTTACTATGGAACTGTCTCTTTTCCTGGCTAATGTTCTGTATTTCCAGCAGAAATATGACAATTTATTGAAAATGAGACTCCGGTCTTCTACATTTTCATATTTCAGAGGTCAACTTGCATACTAATCATGCACCTCTTCTCTTCTATTTTCCACAATACGAACAAGTTCATTCGCAAAATGCCGTACAAATTGACAAGGCATAATAGTTTCTGTTAAAAATACAAATACATGAACACTGTTGAGTTACAGCTTAAAGCAGATCTTTCTTTTTGGCAATGTTAATTTGCAAATAGGGTAGTCACAGAACTGCTGGAATTCATGATACAGGCAGGTTTCAGAAAAGGAAAAATTTAAACAGTGGAGAAATAAAGATGCCAGACAACACTAGAAAGCAGGAAATGGCACAGAGASAAAAAGATGGTGAAAAAAAGAAGTGGAAGGATACACATGCTAAGGAGAGGGTGGGAAATGAAGGGGAAATGGTAACAGAAACAAGGCTGACATTCAGCACAGGTTCTCAAAAATAAAAGCTATTTCTTGACTGCTAAATTTTGCTGTTAGATAGGACCGAATAATTCACTAACATTGCCTGCTCTGTAAATAACTACTTGCAAATGTGCGCTTTCTTTTTTTTTTTTTTTTTTTTTTTTTACCAGCTCTTCCACTGGTGATAAACATCGGATAGACCCGGCTTTTCTAATGTTCTTTTCTGACAAAAAAACATAGAAAAAGAAAATTTGGAGTTCTTTCTTTACTCATTCTTCAGTGACACACAAAAACACTAACTGCTCATAAAACACTAAAAAGAAAGCATCGCAGGAGAGTTCTTGCATGGCTGAAAATAAAACCTAAAATCACATCAAAAGTGTTGGCCCAAAGTCATTTTCAGTGAACCACAACTGTTATTTCTCATGCCAGCTGGGAACATAAAGAGATTTTATTAATGCATGATTTCTGCGTTTACCTCATATTTCTATGTTGGAATAAATTAGAAACAGACGTAAAGGCCCCATTCCACAGCATGAAGTAAACAAATGTGTTTTACTATGTATGCTCTTCAGAATGAATTAAATTCATGCAGCATTTGTTCTACTTGCTCACAGCAGACAGCTTTCATTCCATACAAAAGTCTGTAAGAACAACAGACAACACAGTGAAAGCTGGCACTTAACCTTCAAACAACAACAGTCCCATCTACTTCTGCCTTGTTCCCACCACTGCTGGGTCACYGCACTGAACAGCAATGGAGCTAACTATATTTTTTAAACAATCAATACATTTCTGTGACTGCCAACTGAAAATACAACTTCTATTCAGCACTGTGTTATCAGGCAAGAACACTGCTATCTCAAAAATTAACAATAATTTATTGCAGGAAGAAACATGGGAATCAAACTCCGTGCTCATCCCTGGCCAAAAGCGAAGCAGTAAACAGAAGCATTACGAGACGGGATGTGGTGGCTCTGGAAGGCTGCCTACTGCCCAGAGCTGATTACAYCTCATCCTTAACAGTTTCATCTCATAGCTTGTCCCACGGGTCAACATGCATGATCTGTTAACAATACCTAACCAGAAGAGCTTCCACTTTTATAAGCAAGCTGAAATGGGTCATGACCTTTTTGGGGGGGGTCTTTTGTAAGTTCAAGAAAAGAAAAAACACTGCTGTTCCCAAACTCAAAACCATGAGATTCTTTTTTCTTTGGTCAAAGGGGAGCCCCAAATTCTGCTCCAAATTCAAGCTCATGGATCTGAGGTTGAACTGAACTGAATGGAAGTTGGGTCAGGATCAGGCTGAAGCTTCTGCCTTCTCTCTGAAGAGAAGGACCCAAAGAATCACTGCACATGCTCCTCAGGCCACTTTTAGCAGCCTCTAGATCCACCACTGGGACAAGTGCTGCATGAAAATACAGCTCAGAAATGCAATAACTACCTTATAACAACATCTGAATTGCTTCTGTGAATGATAAAAGCATGTTATGCTACATCAACTACATTTTTCCCAACCCAGACTTTCAAAACATATTTCTGTCAAAGAGACGAACTGATGATGCCAACCTCTCACTGTAATCAAAAGCAACCACTGCAGTTCATATGCACAGGACGTCTAGCTATCAATCAGGTAAAGAACTTTAAAAAAATTTCATCACCGTAATGGATTTTGGATTAAACCCTTAGAAGGGAGCTAGCAAGTCATTATCATGCACACCTTTTTGGTATTTTTGCTGAGCGGCACTTCACTCTTCCAAAAGACCCCAAAGAAGTCAATAAAGTTGAACTAAACTTTAAAAAATATACTCATAATCTTACACCTGGGCCAAAACCGCTAAGGGTAAGGAACTTCTCTGGAACATGCTTACTTGAAAAGAGAGGCTAAAAGCACCATCAACGCTCAATTCTTTTATTCTTTTCTCATTTGCTGTGGTGAATACCTAAAATGTCTTGGTGTGTATCCAGTGGAAATAAAAGGGAACTCTTACTTAAGCTAAACATCAGAATTAGCTTAAATTCAGAACTTCCCCCCTAATTATGGTTAACAGTGAGGCCTTAAGAACATACGCAATGAACTATATGTTGCTTATATGGCAGTTACTATTAAGGAAAAAAAATGTATGGAAGAATTAATAAAGATGAGAAACAGAGGTGTTTGAAGTTAAATACACAAGCAGTCCTTACAAAATATATTTTCCAAGCTGTTTTTATGACAATTTTTACAGACATATGGGAGTTTTAGTAGCAYAAGCACAGATTTTCATAAAGAAATTCTTGATCAGATTTACCACGCTTTCATTTCTGTTTCATATCAGTTTTTAACATCAATGAAAATAATCTGGCTGTACTGGTGAAAGACTGGATTCATACACTGGGGTGTCTCAAAGCGAGTTATTGATTTACTGACAGCAATTTATGTTCCAAAGGAGATGCACAACACATAACAAACATAATGACATGAAATAAAATAAAACAAAACACTAAATCTTGAGTTAACCCCTCTGGGATAAATATATTCAGAAGTTCTGAACGATTAATGAATCGGGTCATCCATATAAATCTCTCATTTCTTAAGTGGGGTGTCTGTTTRGGCCCCATGTATGCTGCATTTATGAATAATGGAAAGGATTGTGTATCTTGTCCCTTCATACTGTGTCTGACCTGGTGTTTTTACTGACAGGGATTCTAGCCGCAGTGCGAATAAGATACATCCCAAATGCAAAAGCAAACACATAACAAAACTCCATCTATAAGCACAAATTGGAAGGAAAGGTAATCACATTTTTAGCAGGCACATCTTAAGGTCACTGGATTCAGGTGTTAAGCAAACGTTTTAAACAACCTTTCATTACTGTGTTACACATATCCTTCCTAATCATCGCTGGCATTGGCAAGCTCCTAAGAAGGTTAACTAATCTGCCCATCACTATTAAAAGTATTGTGAAAGTCTAACGCCACTCATTCAAATCAATATCAGGTTACTGTACATTTTGAAGGCAGCACTATTTTTCCTGGAGGAAAGGAGATGGCATCTTTCAGGTGTACGTAACCTTTTGACAGCTAGGTATATGTTCAACCAACAYGCTCAGCAATACAATTAAATTAGTGAAATGCTGTCAGTCAGAGAACATTTCTATATACGACCTAGGGGCAAGAGGAACAAGGGGTTTTGGGTACAAATTCTGGCTCCAGTTCAGGAGAGCACTTTAAGCATACTCCTGCGCTAAGCACAGAGAGTCTTCAAAGCCACTGGACCATAAGCAGATGCTTAATTACAGAATTAACTCTTTTCAGTATTCCATCCAAACAGCTTGATCTTGCAGTAGATAAACACTCTCAGCTGCCATTGTATGGGGAGTTGTTAATGCTCGGTGCTAAAGTGACTGAGAAGTTCGGGTGTGCACGTACTAGCTGGAAACCAGGGCTCCGGCATTACAGAAGAGAGGCAGAGCTGTGCTAAGGCTGAAGATTGGTTGCTCTTCTTCCCTTAAAACAAATTCAGCACTTGGAAACGTGGTACACACCCTTTTATCCCACGAAGGTAAGAAATACAAATAACCTCCAGGGTAAACCTACAGAAGGATGAAAAACTCAGGCAGAAATCCGAAAAGAGAAAAAAGCTTAMGATCGTAAAGTAGGTTTGAAAACATTATCCTCTGTGGCCAGGGTAGTTTATCCGGGACGACTTCTTCGAGCAGAAGTGGATTGTAAGTATTTTAAGTGAATTCTAATGAAAGACCCCTTTTCAGCCCTACCTTGCTTTTAACAGCATTATTTCATTATCATTAGCATTCAAGTTTATTAATTGTCCATTGCATGCCTAAAAGTACTTTTGGGGAGCTATAATAGCAGCACTTTCTGTGATGGAGGGAAGACTTTGTTAGCACTTAGGCACTTGAAATGTGTTAAGTGGTTTGAGAGTGGTGCAACTTGAGCCCTSGGTGAAAGTGTAAGTAGATTCCAGAATATCTGACAAGCGGGATTTAGATACACAAGTTTAACAAGTGTACACTAATGCAGATGAATGTCAAAACAGAAAGGAGATATGTCACCCTCAAAATGGCAGATTTTTTTAASTGCCAGAGACTTTAAGAATGCATATTTGATTGCTCATTAAAGTGATTATTGTTATAGAGTTTAAGTGCATTACACTGCCTCTTCGCAAGATTTTTCTATCCAAACCGTTCAACTGTCTTTGTTTTCTGTTTAAATAACATTTAAATTATTTGACAGAAAACTGGTGCAGTCTCGTGATCAAAAGTTCAAAAAAMCAAGCAGAACTTCTAATGAATAAATTGTGGGAGCAATTTGAAAATTGTAGGGCTTAGAGAACATTACAAGTCTCATTTGAGGAAAAAAATCTCCTCAAAGAATACTATTTATCATTTCAAACACATTTCCTTGCCTGCTGAGGAAGGAAGGAAGGAAAAAGTCTGAGATCTTTAAGACCCAGCAAGTGGATGAGATTTTGTTATGAGACTACATTGCACAATTGCAGTAGCCCCAGCCTCAACCTTCAAAGCTCAAATGTTTCCTGTTGACAATTTATGTACATCAGAGAGGCCAAAAACTTTAGTACACAACAGCAAAAAATAGGACCAGAAATCCAAATTTTTTTAAGATTATGTATACATCTTTTCCTCCTTCTTCATACATATCCATTGTCCCATAAATGCATTAACCTGTAAGAAGATACAGTCTCTATGCTAACTAAAAAATAATCAAGAAGCTTGCCTATAGAAATAATGGCAGTAATGCAATACATACGCATCAATCCAAAAATTAAAATTTTATCTTCCATAGCTTGCCTAAATCGGAATCATTTTAAAAAACTGTCTTTAACCGTGGAAACCAAACTGTGAGAATCTGGCCCTTCATGCCTGTTAAATCACTGGCACTAAGACAGGTGAAGGAAAAGGTAAGGAACAACTGAAAACAATCTGAGGATACTAATTTACAGAAGATGGTTTCTATCTATTTTCTCTCATGGATTTCTTGTTAATAATTTACAGGAACTACAGCTGAAGTTCAGTATGCAGTACATGACATGCAAGCATAGAGTATTACAAAATCTGCTTCCATTCTAGGAAACATTAATGAATCCAGCTAGGGTCACTCATTTTAAATACAAAGATTAGCTCTCAAATTACTAGAAAGTTTCAAAATAGAGGAAACTTTTGCAATATGTGTACATCTTCCTCCTAAAAATGTGGAATTGCTTTTCCACAAAAGCGTACTATCTTGAGTACCACTGTGAAATTCAGCAGTGGCGCTGAGATAGCTTTTCTAGTCAAGTAAAGGTTATAATTTTTCAAAAAATGGCAATCACACAGATGGCAAAAAATAAAGATTCATTTTTAGATTCCTAGTTTTTCAATTATTTTGAGTATTGCAGACTTGGATTCACAAAGAGTAAGACACCTGTTTTTTCCTAATATTTCCCAAGTATATACAAAACAGGTGGTAATATATTACACTACCTGTCAAGTTCTTTGCAATGATAAAATTTACTGTTTCCTCTACTTGTACAAACTAATATTACTCCAAAGTTATGTTTATTCAAAACACTTTTGTTCTTCATGAATATACCTTTTTTATTTTTGTAACCATACAGTTTTTCAATTTAGGTTGCACCGAAATTAGAGGAAATTTTCTAAGTGGTATCTATAGTCCCATAAGTTGACCAACAGCCACACACTGAGCATGAATCCAGTGGACTATATCATCTTATTTAGCCCTTATTCTCAGCAGGCCTGTATGTGTACAGCTTTAGGCAGATTTATAGCAGCTAAGAATTTTTTGTTTACAAATTAAAATTTACAGTAAGTTTCTTTAATTTTTACTAAATCATGATTTATAGGTTGGAAAACAAATCATCATCTAATTAAATTTAGAGACCCAATTCGCCATTCTAGTAGCTTCACTACTGCACCCAGAATGACCATCACATTATTAGTAAAAGTACAATGTGAAATCTCTAATGTAATTATTTTAAAATATTCATGACTGGAAAGAAAAGGATATGAACAAATCTTTTCTGTGTGCATGTGCTATCCAAGGCATTACTGCTTGTCAGTTTGCTTTTGACAAGGCAGGACGCTGACAAGACAGGCCCCTGACTTGCAGCATACGATTAATGGTGCCGAGTCCCCATCCTCCTTGTTTCTAACCTTCATTACCCACAAGACAGCCATGCCATTAGCATCAGTCTTTCAGGAGGCTGCCGACTATTCGACTTTGTGTCTTACAGGAGTTATTAGTGAGCTATTCACTGTTTTGGTCATGTACTGGACTTACTGAAGCACTTGGGTGCAGGGCCTAGAGGACAAGGCCTAGCCTGTACGGAGAATTTTTCACAGCCACRCTACATGAGTTTAGCATTTGGACCAGTTTACTTTGCAGGGCAAGCCTAACACAAAGTACAGTAAAATTATATGAATGTGTATTAAATGAGACAAAACATCTTTTCCTTTAAGGATTTCTCCTGAGGAAGACAAACAGATTTAGAATCATAGAATCCTTAAGGTTGGAAAATACCTCTAAGATCATCGAGTCCAACCATCAACCCAGTACCCMTGCCCACTAAACCATGTCCCGAAGYGCCACATCYACACGTTTTTTGAACGCCTCCAGGGATGGTGACTCTACCACTACCCTGGGCAGCCTGTTCCAAGGATTGACAACCCTTTCAGTGAAGAAATGTTTCCTCATGTCCAATCTAAACCTACCCTGGTGCAACTTGAGGCCATTTCCTCTCGTCCTATCACTTGTTACTTGGGAGAAGAGACCAACACCCGCCTCTCTACAGCCTCCTTTCAGGTAGTTGTAGAGAGCCATAAGGTCTCCCCTCAGCCTCCTCTTCTCCAGGCTAAACAACCCCAGCTCCATCAGCCGCTCCTCATCAGACCAGTTCTCCAGACCCTTCACCAGCCTCGTYGCCCTTCTCTGGACACGCTCCAGCACCTCAATGTCCTTCTTGTAGTGAGGGGCCCAAAACTGAACACAGYATTCGAGGTGCGGCCTCACCAGTGCCGAGTACAGRGGCACGATCACCTCCCTACTCCTGCTGGCCACACYATTYCTGAYACAGGCCAGGATGCCGTTGGCCTTCTTGGCCACCTGRGCACACTGCCGGCTCATGKTCAGCCGGCCGTCGACCAGCACCCCCAGGTCCTTTTCYGCCGGGCAGCTTTCCAGCCACTCTTCCCCAAGCCTGTAGCGTTGCCTGGGGTTGTTGTGACCCAAGTGCAGGACCCGGCACTTGGCCTTGTTGAACCTCATGCAGTTGGCCTCGGCCCATYGATCCAGCCTGKCCAGATCCCTCTGCAGAGCCTTCCTRCCCTCAGGCAGATCAACACTCCCGCCCAACTTGGTGTCATCTGCAAACTTACTGAGGGAGCACTTGATCCCCTCATCYARATCATTGATAAAGATTCATTCCAGCTTGCTCCCAAATCCCTGCCCTGCTGAAAGGCCGTTTTTCCACATTTGGTGGCAGTGTTTTGCAAGTCTCTCACCATCCGCCTCCCAGCCCTGCCCTGCCCCACCCTCCACAGCGAGCCCAGACACTAAGCACAGCGAATGGCATCAGGGAACTGATCCATCACAAGACAGACGGGAAAAACTATGCTTTTTCAGCTGTCAGGCATGCAAAATGTCTGTCACAAGAGGCTGTGCTGGCCAAAAGGGTTTTCCCTTTGGTTTGAAAGGTGAGATCTCTCTGTCCAAAGCAGAGACCTTCTGCAGGGTATTCCCTGCAGAGTGCTGGCTGCAAACCCAGCTGCAAATGGCATGGCAGCTGCACGCAGCCTGCTCTTTCCCTTGGTAATACGTACAGTCTGGGTAGCTGGCTTTGAAGGAATAAAGAAAAACTTGCCTAGCTACAATCTGGCCTTTTATTTCTTTATGCCATGCACCATACAATAATAGCAGTTTTCACTATCAGCCTCCCTCAGTCAAGGCTTAAACCTTTGCAGATGCCAGCAAATCTCCCATTTCACTTCCACATGAACTGCAGAAGCCAGCAATCCTACCGTAGCTCGTTATGCATTTCCTAATGTTAACCTACGCAGTTTTGAACACAAGCAGAAATTGTACGTGTGTACAATTTCTTGAAAGGAGGCTGCAACCCACTTGAAAGGAGGCTGCAAGCCGCTGCCAGCTCCCCATTCGGCTGCAGACAGCATGGCCTGTCCCCATGAGGACCTCTGCGCACACGCTCAGATACCGACCTGACACACAGAAGGGCAATGGATCAGAAATACCACCTAAGCACCAGTTGCCTTATTTCTCTCCTTTGCCTCTGTACAGCCTGTTTTCTTTTCATAGCTGTAAAATTCAAGCAAGGGACAGACTTATTGAAGCTTACCTACTKCGGGTAAATGAGACAGACCACCCACAGCTTCCCAACACAAAATCCAGACTCTTTCAAAGCCTAGTGTTTCTGTGATAAAGTGCACAAGATGTAGGCGCTGTTCAGKAAGCTGGAAAGCCCCATAGATGCGGTTGCTTGGAAGAACTTGTATTTTAGAACCAGGCAATAATCAACAGTTATCAGAAGTGATGTCTCCTTGTTATTGCTCTTTGCTTTTTTTTGCRGGCACCTGGGTTTGCCTTTATGTGATACCATCAGCTGCTGAGGAAGTCACAGCAGTTACAGGTGTCTTTACTCTCCCTGGACATGAATGCATCCTAATAGTTGTAAATTCTCAAATCCTAGATAAGCCTTAGCCCTTGGAGCATCCTTCTGCGCTCTTATCTATGGCCTATCAAGTGACTAAAACCTGCTTCAAAACAAGTACAAGACTTCTCCCTAAGAACACACTCCTGCTGCTTTTAAATGGGAACATGCTGGAGCCCATGTGATGAGCCCCTCCGCCCGGGTGCGGGGGGATGCTGGGGCTGCCATGGAGCGCACAGGGCTGTGGCAGCTCAGCTCCTTCCCTGCGCCAGAGACTGGAGCTGACCGGGGCTGTGCTGGGGCTGTGGGCTTCACGGGCCCTACAGGCTGTGCCTGCGTTAGGGAGATCAGCTCTGGTATAACTGCACATGAAGAAATGGAAAGTAACAGAARCATATTAAAATGAGAAAAGCAGCAGCAATTCAAGTTCTCCTTAATGGTGGCCTCAGTTAATAGTCCCAGGATGTTCACCTATAGGACTCTCCGGCACAGGAAATTCTTCATTCTGTGTTTGCTTCTGCATTTGATGCACCACTGTTCTCCAAAGAGAAAGAACAGTTATTTTTTATCTCATCCAGGAGAGCTGTGAGTGAATTACTGAGCTACAGTACAGGTGCTTGTGTGAAAAGAGAGAGCTCGCCAGCCCACAAAGCAAGTTTAAAATGGCTGGGGATTCCTGAAATCACACATTCAAACCCCAGCAGGGCTGCCTCAAGCCTTCAGGATTCTAAGCAGAGGAAAATGCAGAGGGTGCATTTTCGGGCATGGGGTCTCCCCCACCGAGATGAAAGCAAAGAGAAAGGCAGGGGGCTGCCAGCCACTTCGGACAGAGCCCTGTCAGACCAGCTGCATCCCCCTGGCCCCGCGCTCTCCGACTAGAAGCAAAGTCGATTCCTCTTCTCCCGGGTAATTCAAACGGAGACGAAGAAAGCATTAAAAGATGAGAGGGATGGGGGGGAAGTAAATATGTGTTATTACCAAACTCTATTTAGTGGTAAAGAAAACAGATGAGTAAATCYGAAGGTTTTATGCATCTTTAAAGCCAACGCTGGTGTCCTCCAGACTCTCATAAGCCAACCCTGGTGTTTTAAACACAGCCATAATATACCTATACATTACCTCTCTGTCACTTCCTCTGAATCATTAATGTCACRATGAAGAAAACAGTCTTACTTCCTAGGTAATTACTGTATATCTATTAAAATGAATTAAGTCTCTATTGAAAATGCTTGTTTGTTCCATATCCATCCTGTTAATATGCATATTTTCCTTCATTATATCTGGTAAAATGTCAAGCCCGCAATGTTGGGGAAATCAATAATTAAATAGCTTTACAGTAATTACTCCAATAACACACATTCTTGCCACTTAACAATACAAATTAAATCCACTACATTAAAATTTACACTAACAGACAAAGATGGGCATGTCAAGCGCTAGCCCTCAAGAGTGTCTATACTGGTCAGAAAGTCATTACACCGAGCGACAAGTCTCCTGCAGAATATTTTAGAGAGTATTTTATTTGCTCATTTGTCTTTATCGTCAGCGTGCTTCAAGGTAGGAGAGGCGAGTCAATACAAAAACACGGCAAGCAGCAGCTGTAAGGAAAAGAGTGTGCTTTTCTCATACGGCACAAATTGAAATCATTTGCAAATAATTTCAGTGTAGCTGACCTCCCTGCACCTGATCCAGTATTTACAGTAAATGTCTGCATAGAGACATATGTAATATGAATATAATTATTAATATATACAGACAAATAAAATATTTTCATATATTTATTTATAAGCATACATTCACTGCTTTGATAACATGTACAATCAGATGCATAAGATACTAGGCATTTTTCTTATTTCAGGAGGTTTTTTTTTACAATGAACTGAACACTGCGCATTTCATTATTTATCTGCGATTTAATGTTTTGGCATATTCTAACTGGAGAACACCAATGTGTGCAAACAGGTGTAGCTGCGGACATGTAAGGCATGTTCATCCCAGATTACACCAAACGCTTAAATTGCAATAGCTCACTTCACCATTATTAATCCCAGCCTATAGGGAAGAGCGATGGCAAATTTTTAATTCTGCGGGTTCAGGGACACAAGCCATAACAGAGTTGCACAGGTAAAATAAGAAAGCCTGTCCTCTCCCACCCACCCTGACTGCTTCCTTACTCCTGAGTCACTTCCATCCAGACGCAGCCTCACGGTAAAATTGATTTGGGATCGGAAAGGCTAATTTTAACCTCCRTCACTGCCATTCTCCGTTTCCCCAGGGCTGGAGTGAGAAGGGYGGGCAGGAGCCAGGAGTGTCGAACTGCTGCTTTGCAGGGTGGTGGAGCAATTACAATCTGGCAATCCAAAAGCTGAGGTATCTAGAGTCTTGCTGAAGGACCAGCTCCAGACRTTTTGTTTTCCTTTAGGCCAAATTCTCTACCCAAGCAGTAATTTTAATGGCTTAGTCATATCTGCTGAGATATGAGCGTTTTCAGATTCTCATTTTAGAATAACCAATATTTTAGCCTTGCCTACCTCAGAGAAAACACTTCTTTTTTCTACAAGGGGAGGAGAAAAAAAACAATCCAAAAACCCAACTGAAGTCATGGCATAGGCAAGAATCATGCAATTACTTAAAAAAAAAAAAAAAAAAAGATAAAAATCTGACACAAGTATACTATGTTCAAACCTACTCTCATTTTAGTTATCACTTCTTCATAGTTTGTAATAGGTATCTGCGCCCCACATGTGGAGTTAACCAGCAAACCCAAATTTCCCAATTGCACTGCAGTATTATCTTGATTTTCATATTACCATATATACATAGAACAATTTCATTTCATAGAATCATAGAACGGTTTGGGTTGGAAGGGACCTTAAAGATCAACTACTTCCAACTCCCCTGCCATGGGCAGGGACACCTTCCACTAGACCAGGTTGCTCTAAGCCCTATCCAACCTGCCCTTGAACACTTCCAGGGATGGGGCATCCACAACTTCTCCGGGCAACCTCTTCCAGTGYCTCACCACCCTAATAGTGAAGAATTTCTCCCTTATATCTAATCTAAATCTACCCTCTTTCAGTTTAAAGGCATTACCCCTTGTCCTATCACTACATGCCCTTGTAAAAAGTCCCTCTCCAGCTTTCTTGTAGGCCCCCTTCGGGTACTGGAAGGCTGCTAGAAGGTCTCCCCGGAGCCTTCTCCAGGCTGAACAACCCCAACCCTCTCAGCCTCTCTTCACAGGAGAGGTGCCCCAGCCCTCTGATCATYTTTGTGGCCYTTTATTTTTGATTTATTGAACATCATTATCCAGGCTTGAGCACTGAGCACAGATGGATGTAGGGGTGACTTCAAGCTCATGCTTCAGCATAATGCTGCTCGTAGGGAAGCTTTGCAACATGCTCCTACAATGAATTGGAGATCTGGGCCCACAGAGTTATTTAGGCTTTTCTCTCATTTATGGCAAAGATTAGATTCTCTCATTTTTTTAGTTCAGCTAAGCCTCTGATATTCAATTTTTGCTGAGAAGTTTACAAAATAATCACTTGACATTTCACAAAATATCACAGTATTCTTCCTAATAAAGCAAGCCTTGCTCAAGCCTTAAGTAGAGGAAATGGATGTACTAGGCCAGTGCTGCCTGGAGACCAAAGCCTTCAACCCACACACCCTTTGAGGAGCCAACCACAATTCCTTCTCATCTTATTGACCGAACCTTCACCAATGACAACCGAGTTAATTTCAAGGCCGCTGGTTTACGCAAGCATATACAAGATTATTTTAGATGTTGACATCTAAAACATTTAGATTGTTGACATCGATCTTTAGGTAAGATTGAGTGGGACACAGAGGGAGCAGGCATAGCTGCTATCTCGTCTCTACCACTAGCCTTGCTATCCTGAACGCTTCTATTTTTACTCCGCATGGGGCTACTGCTCATACTTAAAAAGTGTGTTTTGGCAGCGGGGAAGTGATTCTCGGATTCAGAAGAGTCAGAGTGAGCTCTGCTGTCACTGAACCTGAAGAAAGTGTTCTGCGTTAGGGTGACTGATCCTTGAGACGAGGGCGTTTCACATGCTAAGTGTACTTTCAATATCACACAGGTCAGGAAAGGCTAAGAGGTGYGGAAGAGACCAGAGAGGGAGTAAAGTGTAATCACAGGGAGAAAGGGGGAAAAAAAGAAGCAAAAAGATCAGAGATATCTACTGTGAAAAGTGCTGCGTTATCTACTGATGCTTAACATAGCTATCACACAGAGCACTACTCATACCTTTTTTATAATACATATCTTTTTTTCGTTGTATGCTCCAATTTATATTTAACAAGACCTTTCATTCACCCTCTCTGCACCCAAATAATAAAAATAAAACATCAGAAAGAAAGCCCCACTGGGACTCAAATAAGCTAACACTTATATACTTTTGATGTTAGGGTAAAGAGACCAACAAAATCATGGTCTCTTAACCTACATGGGAAGCACTACTATTACGCTGAGGCAGCATAGGAAAAAAGATAAAATACTTTCCCTCGAAACAGCTATGAAATAACGCAGACTTTGCTGTCTGCTAAGTGTACAGCTACTGCTGCTCTGGCAAATGCTGGCRTGTTTTTTTCCCCACGTATTCCTTCATGAGATACAAATTAAAAAATCCAGGAAAACACTTGAAATGAAGCTGAATTTCTCCTGCCTTTTGAGTTTCATTGCTACATAGATGTTTGACATTTCCCTTGACTGCATCTGTGTTCATCTAATCCATTATTCTCACCCAGATTTTAAATTGTACATTAATTAAGAGGATATGGCAGCAGCTTCTGAACTGGTGCCCTGATTGTATTACAACTGGGAAATGGGATTGTATCAGCCTTCGAAAAATATAAATAGTGTGAGAGATTTGTGAGTTATGAATTATCCATGGATACTAAATTAACAACAGATAACTGAAATGTACCCTTTTCATCATATTCATCCAAAACAGAAAAAGAGAATGCCAAATTGCCATCAGTTGCACAATTTTCAAAACAAAAACATACTTTCTGGATGTCTGATATTTGTGTCACATCATGCTACTTGTCATTTTGGGCCATGCTCTCCCCAGATTGGAATCTCCTCTGCCCTCTCCAGATAAAGCACCCTCTCTGCACATACATAGTTATTCTCAACAGGATGGTCATTACTTCGGAGGGCGAGAGCATCTTGTTGAATGTCRTTCTAGCCAAAATAACAGAAGTAGTCATGGACAAGCACCTACGGTAGCAGAGAGGTGATAGTAAAGACTGTYGTACCTTTATATGCATGTACAGGACAGAACTGACAGGTTTTTTTCCCCTTGCGGGATTATTGAGACTCCTGGAATCATTTTTTAGCCAACTTGAGAACAGCTTACTCAGTCACAGAAAAACTATTTAATATTTATAGAAGTAATGGACAAAGACAACAATTGCATCTCATTAGCTTTTCAGATAACGTTTATTCCAGAGCTGGGAATAACCATATGTTATTGCCCCGCAAATGAGCAATGCAAACCCGAAGCGCTGAGCGTAAATTCCCTGGCTATTTAACTGAGCCAGTTCCCAACTCCTGGTCCTGCATCACTGCYCCTGGGAGCCCTCCTGACACGTGGCCGACAGGCCCACGCCCTCAGGTGTAGCTCGATGGGCTGGAGCATGCATCAAAGCAAGTGGCAGGAACCCGGCTCAGCCTTCCCCATAATTTAGCACAGTCAGACTGCTACCTAAGCTAAGGATCTCCCGAGCACAGCCCTCGTCTGGCATCTGCACGTAAGATGCGAGCTGGTCGTGTCAGCCCATTTCCCAGCTTTGTACCCAAATCTCAACCACTATCATTGCCTGCTAGAGACGAGAGCGCAGCTCCTTGCTTTGGCTGAAAAGAGAATTTAATAGTATTTCAAAAAAGCACTAGAAAARTTATACCAAAAATGAGCATGCCTAGAAATATGCAGCATATTAGTGAATGTTAAACTTATTACGAAAAAAAAAAAAAGAAACAATCAATTTTTCCAGATTTTCTGTGCATCTATTTAGGTATGCGTTTTCCAAGTATCAAAACAAATACTAAATATAAATCATAATTAAACCTTTTGATGGCCCYACAAGACATAACAAATCTCTGACATGGCACGCTCTCAGTTTTTACATTGGTAAAGAACACGTTCATTTTTTAATTACGCCATGTCATTTCCTTCAGATGCAAAAGAAGAAAAGAATAACRTGTGCTCACAAAAGCACACCAAGTCTATACATTTTCAGTCCCCRAATTGGTGGTTATGGCAGGTTCCCAATGAAGGGGATTTGTGGGGTGATAGCCTCCCTAGCCACAATCTAGAGCTATAAAGACCAATGAAAGAAATTCTTTGTTCAAGCCAGCTCTTAAAAGTAATGATTACAGAAAATGCAATCTTGCTTTTTATATTATTAAGTGGTCCCTCTGAGCAKTGGGATGGAGCTGTAATTTTTTCTAATTAAAATATCATTATTACCCTATATGTACTGTTTAAGGAGCTTGAAAATTTCAAGGTTTCTGAAGAGAATCYCTTATTCTTTCTGCCTACTTACCAACTGCAAACTATGCATACCTTTTATATCACCAGTGAACACCTAGGATTCATTCAGTCCCGGTGAGCAGCAGGCTTATTCTGACTGTCCAATTTTTATAGTTAGATGAATATTTGGGTAATAGAGTTTGTCTGAAGCCAAATTAGAAATCAAATAAATGATAATATTACATGTAATCATCTTCTGTGGCTGATAGCTTAATATTAAGGACCCATTCTAATGCTATGCCAACTCTATAATCCCACAAAATTGAATACATCAAAATGCATACCTCCCCTATTATATTTAGTTAGCAACTTGCYAATATTGTTCATCTGTTCCAGTATTTTTGCAAAATCCTCTGCTTGGAACGGGGCATTATTTTATGATTGAAAAATCAGCAAAAATAAAAGGAACAGCTGTTAACCTCAGCAATCACAGACCAGATGCAACTATAAATGCGTAAAGTACTCATTTTTTAAAAATTGCTTTTTTTTTCATTTCTCTCCATTTGTTGAAATCCAAGTTTGGATACACCAAGATGTCGCCAATTAATCTAACACACACAGCAGAATGATCACTTAGCTCTAAGCAAATTATTCATATTACACATTACATCCCCATTCATATTTACTCCACAGCTTTACATTTGGACATAGCCAATAACCTCCTCAGTAGCATTAACTGCTCTGATATTTATAAACCTAGATCAAACAGGATGGATTGCAGTGGGAATCCACTGAACCATCAAAACACTACCAGGCTTCACACTTCTACTTTGCTCGGTGGTTTTGTCAAATCTCTGCCAAGAGCGTTACTTCTAAATGTTGATTACTGAAGAAGGTTTATCCAGTGTCAGAGTCACTGGCACATAAGTCATTCTAAAATAACTACTTGCCTCTCATTTTAAACAGTGTTAAAAAAAATGATGATGAGAAACTAAAATGGCATGTGGAAAATGAGTCTGTGAAASAGGAATGAGGGAAGAGGATCCGCCAGGATGGCAGCTCTGAGCAGGGGGCTGACCTTGCTCCATGTAAACAGGTAAACCCTCCATGGGTAAATGTAAGCTGGGAGAGGAGAAAACAAACAGGTGAGAYGGACTGGTATCACATTAAAACTGGGTGAAAAAGGTGGCTACAAACATGAGGAGAGCGAGACTAGGATTGAGCCTGGGTACCAAGACCGCGAAGAGAGTTGGGAACCTCACAAACAAAGACTTGGCTTCAGCAGGCAGTGGGAAWACCAACAGGGCAGGGATAATGAGGRGACACCAAAAAAGTCCAGGTTAGGGGACCAGTCAGTTTCTCCTGCAGGGTGCCTGGAGGAGAAGTCACCACGGCATCTCGCCGTGCTTGTCTACCAGCAAATGTTCCTGAGAGGCTCTAGGGTACCTCTCTAGTGCTGCAACACGTCAAGGCTAACAGCGACTTCTGCCACCAGCTCCTCTCTTAGCCAAGTACAGAGGGCCCTGATGACTAACAAAAGACATCAAGAGGATGCCTCATCAGAGTTTCTTCTTTTAAAACCCTAGGCAGCTGCATTTAAAGACCTACACAAAAGAACACCAGAAAGGCTGTCATCACTAAAAAGTTAAGAAATGCATGAAATAAACGGCCCATACAACCTTCCGTCAGCTCCCTTCTCCATATGCAGATGTCGTGGCAATGCAGAACATGAGCAACATAAGGCAGCTGGATTCATACTGGAGAAATGCTCTTAACGTTGGCATTTCTTAATTTTTGACTGCTTTGCAACCATAATAAAGCTTGCTTCTTTTAAACACTGAGTGCCATTTTTATGTTCGTTATTAGGGGACTTCTGAATGCAATATCGCATTTGTTGTACCTTCTCTCTGAAGCTTGRTATTGAAATTGAAGCCCCTTGAGATCTTCAGCCTTTTTGTTCAATGTATGTAATCTTTTCGAATATGAACTTATATGTAGGTTTTGTAGCATAAAATTCCTCCAGGCACACACTAATGCTTTTTCCTCCTGGACTAAATTGTTGGAATGAGCTGCTTTGAAAGCTGTCACAATGACATAAACCACTTACTCTATCTGCCTCTTCCTTCACCGCCAGTGGGCAATATTATTTCATAAACAGTCTACTTCCCAGCTGARTATTGCCCACAGTAAAAAAAAGCCACAAAGCCAAAAGGCAGTCTTTTCAAAACATACATTTTAAGCATCCCATAAGGTCTAACCACATGTACAGTGTCACATAAAAATAAATGGGAATATTTTTACACTACAAATTAAGTAGCTGGTGGAAACAGAGGAGGAACAGTGGCAGAACAGTTATGGCATCTTGCTAGAGATGCAGAGGGTTTTTCCAGACTCATGGCAAAAATACCCCCCCTACCGACACAGCTGTAATGGGCACACATGTCCATGGCCTCACAGAAATTGTAGTTTAACCAAGCGAGACGGTCTACTGCCACCTCAGAGGCTTTRACCTTCTGATCATGAATGCAGTCAGGGAATATTTATATTTCAGGCTGGACTCATCCTCGAATATGAAAAGTATTTTTTTCTGCCAAGCCAAYGCTTCTCCAAAAGTAACCACTTTGTAGATACGCTCCACTTTTTGTGAAAAAGACTATTCTGAGAGCGGAAAGCGTCAACCCAAACCAGCCACGGAGCATCCACCACTCCAGTGCCTTAGGGGAGGAGCTGCTCGTCATCTCCTGCTCTCATTCTTTGTGCTCTGGACACCCAAACTAAACTACAGCAGCCCTGGCACTTTTTTCTAGCACACTGTGGAAATCATARGGGCCATGGCTTAGAGAGGCATTTGAAGGAAACTTGTTATGAAGAGCATCAGTGACTTTTCTGACACAAAGCCTTCTTCCCTGAGATGTTRCCTTTTTCCCCAGGGAAAAGGAACAAAAAAAGAACAGAAACAAAACCAAATAAAACATATTTTCTCAGTAACTTCTACGATGGATCTTTAACCAGATCATCTGAAATGCTAAATCACAACTGAACTTCAAAAATATTTTTCCGTTATGATAACATACCTATCTTCACCCTCTTGCTCATGAATGTAGTATCTACCTGCTTGCAACTGCATAGAAACAACTTTAAAAGCCAGCAATGTCTTGATCSTGCTTTACTCAAATGACTGCTGCAATCAAAAGGAAAGCCAGAAGTAGATCAAAACCTATTTTCACTAATGCAATAACAATAATTCTATAAACATATTAACAATTTCCTGCCTCACTCTTAATCTTATTTTCTCTCCCTTATATTCATTTAGAAGGATAATGATATCATTTGTTATTCTGTCTAATCTTTGTTGAGCATACAGGCTAGGAGAAAGACAAATGAGATTGTTGGCATTTAGACAAAAAGGCAGATACTGTGGGACATAATTTGGGTATAACAAATTATTAGGCAGGTACATACTTGTAATTGGTACTTAGTTCTGCAAGTTTATTACAAATGGGGTTGCATTTGTAATGGGTCCACAATGTGCTTCCAGCTATTACTCGAGAGAGTACATCTTACTCAGGCAATTTCAACTGAATTCAAGGCAAACTCTTCCACSATGAAAGCTCGCAGAAGCCAGTGCTGCGTGAGTTGGGATTGATCGATATGATTGGTGCCATTTAGGGGTTTTTGTTTTGTTTTGGTTTTGATGGTGTTTGTTTTATTTTGGTCTTTGTTTTTACTTTATTACTTCAAATTAAATTTATTTGTAATTTCATTTGTAGAAAGTGGAGACAAAGCATTAAAACAGCATGCTTTCAAATAAATCCTAATTACTTATGAATGCAAACGCATCAACTAGGCTTGGACATGCAATTAGATAGCTAATTATTATAAAAAAAGACAATTACAGATTGTAATACACGCTGTCAGGTCCTGCATTCACAAAATATAGTATCATCTTCGAGTGGCCTAGGAAGAAGCTTTTGCTGTTTTTCACGGGATATAAGTGATGGATGCAGTCACCGGGGGGATCGATAAGAGCCTGCCACAGTGGGAGGTGGTGATGTGTCACCTCGTGCTTTCCCTGGCAGGAGCTTACAAGAGAAACGGCAGGACTGGGGCGCTGGTTAGAAACATTGCTAAGTTGTGGCCTTCTCCTGGGCGCTGCCAGCTGCACCCGGGCTCCCATGTGAGCAATGGAGAGATTGTAAGAATCGGGCAAGAAGCACATTTGCCAGTTCCACAATTTCGGTATTCTTGTTGCTTAGGGATTTTGAAAGAGGAGTTCCACTGAAATGAATATATTTTTACAATTCTGCTTGTTCGCAAAGAAACTTCTCCATGAAATCTTTCCTGTATAACAGTCTTATTCAGATCACAGGCCCAACCGTAATCCTTCGAAGGCCTCATGTCCCTTCTTAGAGACACGTAGCCCGACCCAGCAACACCACTCCAACAATCACCCGCTGCGAGCAAAGCTGAGAGAAAGGGAAACCAAAGCTCTCCAGAGTAAATTTACATTCCTAGGCTGCTAAAAGAGCATAGAGCTGACACAAAGGTAATAAAAAGAAGAATTCTTCTCTGCATGAGCCACCAATCAGCAGAATATGATTAAACTGAGATCATGATAAGAACAGATTTGCCCAAAAAAAGATTCTGCAGAAGCAATAACTCGCTAACAATACACCTCACGAGCTGCTCACTTGCTGATGTAAGAGATCTTAATCCTCCTAGAAAAAACACCGGAGATTAACAAAAAGCTGTGCTTATTTTATATGTTATTTTTAAGCATTTTCCTGTTGATAAAGCCTCCATGTTTCCAGATGCTTTTGAGACTTTATATATCTCTGATAGCAATTAAGAGAATGCTACACAAATCCATCTGACATAAGTTATCTTTTTGTGCCAGGATTTTGCCATGTAATATTTCCAGCTGCATTCTTTTTGAAATGCTATTACCGCTTACAGAAATGTAAAACAAATCTGTCATTTACCTTTTTTTCACTGTACCAAACACACAAAAAGTATAAAAACACTGAAAGCATTTTAAAGCATTCCAAATTCGCTTTGCCTGCAAGGAGCTAAAACAGTTTTCCAGATCAGCCCATGAATAGAGCATCAATATAAAATGCAGATGGCAGTGCTATTCGGCGTGCATCCACACCAGCCAACTTCCCTGTCGGACCACTCCTTTCACTGAGTATTTTGTAGCCTGTGGCACTGGCGTGAGATCGCTTCAACTGATTGATTCAGCTCATTCCTAGAGTTACACATTAGAAACGGCAACAATGGTAAAAAGCATGAGCAGAGACGGGGGCAGAAGATGGGAGCCAGACGATGAGATTTGGTATAAGAGTAAGTTTAGCCCAGYGATCTCAGCAGAGGCAAGTGTGACAAGATGGGATTTGTCATAAATCCCTTCAGATCCCGTACGGCCGGTGTGAGTGCATTTAGGAGAGAGAGAAACACTCATGTCATCTGCAAAACCTAGGTGGCATTCAACATMCCTGACTGTGATTCTGCCCTTTGGGATTTCTCTGCATATAAACCCCTCACAACTCACCTGCCATTTTTAAGGCTGTGCTTTGAAGCAGCTACTCAAACTAAATAAGATCCTACTGTGTGAGTAGCCCTGTTGTAAGTGAGGAGACTATACGTAAGGTGAAGTAGATCATTGTGATTRAAGGATTGCAGCACTTTTCCCTTAATCAGCAATTCACAGTCCCTTTTCAGGTATACAATACCATGGCTACTCTAACTACAGCGTGACATACTTTTCCTCTCAACAGCTTCTTTAYTTCTGGTTCCACTTTTTTCTCACTCACACGCTTTCATATGATTTCTGTTTTCACAAAGCTCCACTTGGCTATGAGACTAACTTCTGTTCTTATTCCAATATTCTGGGGCGTCATATGATTTTTTGTTTTTCAGGATAGGAACAAAGTCAAGTCATACCAATTCCAGCCACCACAAACATAGAGGAAAAYACTTACAGTCAAAAGCCACAGGAAAAAAACCCTCAAGGCACTTGAAATGCTATATAGACAGGATATATACACTGTGCCCTATCCCTGCTGAAATCTTTGATTGTTTAGGCAGCAGTCTATGTCAAAATCCATTTCAATAATACCCTAACTGGCTCAGCAGCCTCTTCTTTTAGTAGAGTCAATCATTTCTTGCTGAAGGAAGGCAGAAATCACAATTAAAAGATGTCATTTACAGTACTGTGCTGGTTTTGGCTGGGGTAATTTTCTTCATAGTAGCTAATATGGGGCAACATTTTGGATTTGTGCTGGAAACAGTGTTGATAACACAGGGATGTTTTATTATTGCTGAGCAGTGCTTACACAGAGTCAAGGCCTTTGCTGCTCCTCACCCCACCCCACCAGCGAGCAGGCTGGGGGTGCACAAGGAGCTGGGAGGGGACACAGCCGGGACAGCTGACCCCAACTGACCAAAGGGATATTCCATACCATATGGCATCATGCTCATCATATAAAGCTGGGGGAAGAAGGAGGAACAGGGGGACGTTTGCAGTGGCAGCGTTTTGTCTTCCCAAGTAACTGTTACACATGATGGAGCCCTACTTTCCTGGAGATGGCTGAACACACCTGCCTGCCGATGGGAAGCAGTGAATGAATTCCTTGGTTTTCTTTGCTTGCGTGCACGGCTTTTGCTTTCCCTATTAAACTGTCTTTACCTCGACCCACAGGTTTTCTCATTTTTACCCTTGCGATTCTCTCCCCCATCCCACTGGGGGAGAGCGAGCGAGCGGCTGTGTGGGGCTTAGATGYCAGCTGGGGTTAAACCACAACAAGTACATTTCTCCCATGACTGTAATGTTTTATCACTCAGAATGTTTTGGACAAGATTCCATATCTTGCTCAGTGTGTCATGAAAAGGGAAAACAAACATGAGGCAGCAGCAGCAGCTTTGTCACATCTTTACTGAACTCATTAATCAATGTTTGTGCCGTTAGCGAACCAAAAACCAAGCAGGACAGCAAAGGCCCATAATGCTGCCTGTGGCCTTGGGGCTTTTTTTCCCCCACAACATAGATAATTTGCCTGTATTTCATACTGCTAGAAGTCACATCAATTATTCAAAATACTTCAGCATAATTCATATTTTATGAGCCCGGAGTAAAACCAGGTTAATTGGTTTGTGTCAGATTATGAGTCTAATCCAGGAACTCCAAGCAGTCAGGTCAGATTAGCAGTACTTTATTCCTTTCTCAGAAAAATCCACTACACTGAAAGGTACTGATCCTGTATAGTTGAAAAGTGTGGGAAAACTGTCATTAAACCAACGAGAACACTTTCAAATAATAAAACCCATTCAATCTTTGTTGCAGTAGGAAATATATCTAATCAAAAGTAATTTAAAATGTTTCACATACCTCTTTTTCCTAAAAAAATCCCAACTAACCACAAAACAAAAAACAAACATCCCCCCCTTTCCCCCCCCAAATATTTGGAAAACAAACATTTATAACAGAAAACATTCATTTTCTGAGTGCTTTGGGGCTATATATATATTTCTGGCTGGATAAATAGATTATTGGAACTAATTTTCTTTCCCTGCACATTCTGTACGCTAAATTGAGGAGGAGGGAGATCTGGAAGGTTTTTGCAGTAAGAAGCATTCATTCAAGGAACGCCCTCTGATGTGTCTATGGCAACATCAGCTAATAACTATTCATTGCATCAAGTGAACATCTTTACAACTTGCTCCCCTGGTCTGCTGAAAAGACCAACAACAAAGCCATTAGGAAGAGTCTGAAAATCATGCAAGTATACCCCCTGTGGAAAGCCCCGAATGATGTAGTCTTCCCAGATGGTCTCCTCATTTCTCACTGGGAAAGGCCCTGGTCGTCAGAGGTGTTGAGCATCTATAATTCAGTCAGTAAAATTTCCACTGTAGGCTCGAAACTGAGAACTGATTTTGTAAAACTATTAAAACCCCGTAACGCTCACTTTGCAAAGACTGCTTTTCTCGTTACCACGTTATATCTTCAATTTCCATGACAAAAATGCATACAAGAYGTAAAGGATGCAAAGGATTTAGGCCGTACCTTCCAAGGACACTACCTGGCAATAAAACGCAGCACTGGATATTACTTATTCATTGAGTGTGCTCGGTGGCTTGAGTTGGCTACCTTCGATCTCCCCTTTTCARCTTCACCTCAGCTCTGCTTTGCCCCTTTTGTAGCTGATTTCTCGCTTACCTATTATACTGCCTATGTCCTTTGTGCTAGGGTTGTAGAAGCCAAAAAAGGGGTGTTTTAAAGGAATTGTCTTCAACTTTTCCTTGCAAGAAAGATATGAGAACTTCCTATTCAGCCCGCATGAAGACTGTGAGTACTTACTCTGTGAGGGACTGGAAAGACATTGAAAACTCACATGAAAATATCAGATTCCCATTACTGCTGTGAACATTGTTCAAGCTCAGATTTAGATAAGTAATTAATCTAGAAATAGCAATTATGGTCACCAATTTTTCTACTCACACCTAAGGCAAAACCCATTGGATCACAGATGATCGTCAGTATCCCCACCTCTTAGCCTGACTCCTTCAATRACTAATTCTGTTTGTTCACGTCATCAAAAGTCTCAGAGAACATTATTTACTACTATTTCATCAACCGCACCTGAATTGTCATCTTCATAGGTCAGGTAAATCAAATARTAAGTAATCAAAACTCATCAAAGGCTGATGGTCATGAAAGGACAGCCATTTCTGAACAGAATCTTCCAGCATCATTTACATTATTAATCGACATAAATGAAAACAAGACCGAACGCTTGAGATACAGGCACTCTTTCAGAAGGGGAAATAAAATTAGGATCTTCGCATCTTTACATTTTGGTGATGCCGGATGAAAGTGGACATACGCCCAATAATAGCCAAGTACACACCCTGTATTTGCTGTAAGCGAATAATTGACCTGCGGATGCGACACACTAAAATCAATAAGTGCACCTGTAGGGATTCTGTAATTTACCCTGCTGCGAGACAGGGAGTACAGGGCAGCTGGTTATCCACAGAGGGTGTGATTACCCAGCATGAAAAGGAATTTAATGACCTTGCAATGCCCTCTCTTTGATAGCCACTTGCTCTGTGTGATCAAAAGTATGAGGCTGCATACCACACCATAGAGTTAATAAACAGTTTCTCCAGGAAATCTCTTTCCAAGCACCAAGAGACTACAGATTTCTACAAATACAGTTGACCTTTACATAACACTTAATTCCCAGGTGGTATCCGAAAATGACAGACCCATCTGTAAAGTCATTCTTTCATAAAATTAAATGTTTGACAGCATCCAGCAGATTTAACGTTCAYCTAAGCAGAGATATAGTAACTTGCCCTGTTTTCAACAGTCTGAAATTTGAAGGTRAACACACTGATTAATTATCTCTTTTCTTAAACCATTGCCATTTTTAAGATAGAGCTTCAGCTATCTAGTGGGGAATATGCCTACAAAGTAAGGATTAAAAAAACCTCAGAATTGAGTAGATGTTTTATTCGAGATCAAAAGATAGGCAGGTGTCAAAATTCATCTTTGATAACRCACCATCCATCAGCTTTGAGTCTCTTCCTAAAGTTTACATTTTTCTTTCCACCGCTACAGTAATGACATTTTGCACAACACATCATGCTACACTTTATATTCTCCTATAAAAGCGATTTTCATTCTTGCTTCTAAGTCTGTATCCAAGCTTAACTTAAGCTTTGCATTTTTGATAAAGTAAATCATATAAAAGGTACACAACTGGCAAAAATGCATTCTTTCCTATTTTAAACTCCCCAGTGATTACTAACAAAAGGCAGTGCATACCCCATTAAGAAGCGTTATGCTTCTGTATACAAACTTTACTCCTAATGGCTTGTTCTTTCAGAATAAGATTACCCATTAGCATGGTGGAATGAGTTTGGGTAAATGAATGGTACCTATATTGTCAGTAAAGCTGAAATACTATTACATACATACTTCTCTAGGGAGATTTAAGTAAGATTTAAATCAATTCACAGCACATTTTTTATGATATAAAAAGGGGGAAGAAAACTGGTACATCTGGTGTGAGCTGACCTTCCCTTGGGACACAAAACTATTGATCCCATTTTCTCCAGCATCTGTTAGATGTCATGGTAAATGCAATTAAATATGCGGTATGCTATAATTCTCATTTGTCATGCTTTCCTGCAGGCAGAAAGCACCTTTCCAAATTCTAATATTTATCCCGTAGAATATCTGTCCCCACTGTCAAGTAACAACAGCTGGACTTCACTAATCAGGAGGAAAGTTCACTTTACGTTCCCTTCTGAACTCAGACCTCTGATGTTTGTCTAATGAAGAGATGACAAATTCCTCTCTTCTTCATCATCTGATTTCTTTATCATCTATAGGGCACTGACCTGCTCAATACTCAACTTCACAGGTGCTAAATGAACAAGCTCTAATTAAACCATTTACTACACGTGTAACACCATAAACTAAGTATTTTAACACAGAGAAAAAGCTGTTGTTAATATGTTGGAAGAATACCTGCATTCACTTACATTTCATATGATGCCTTTCCACAGTTTTAAAATAGACTTGGTATCATAGATCCAAAGGATTTTAAATGCAAACTTCGTTTCACTAACCAATTCCATGATGTGTGCATTATACATATAATATTCGGTCTTTTATCTGTATTCCAAACAGAGATCATGCTCCAGATAACTTCTTCATTATTAGCCAACAATACTCACACCGAGCTTTCTATCTTTTGTACACAGATGAAAGATTGAGACCCGTGCTATATACCCATGGCATTCAGAGACCACAACCTCTTTTTAATCATGCAAAAACCCACACACTTTTTAATAATTAGTAGCCATCCAGTCCTGAATAGACTGAAAATCATTCTATACCTTCCCTATACCAGCCACTTCATCACCAAGGAATAAGTCTTTTATTAAAACTTCTGAAATTTTTTTTTGGTGCAATTTTGAAGTCATTCACATAACTGTAGAAAATCAAGTCAATASGAGGAAGCTTTAAAAGGATAATAATTTGGTCAGTTTTTGAAAGCGTTGTTAGTCATCGTGAAGAACCAGAGCTTAGAAAAAATCTGACTGCTTGTTTTCAAATTAAAGAAAAAAAGAAGCTTTTTTGTCTATGTAACACACATGTCACTTGCATGAGGGTTTTAGCAAAATCTTCATTGAATTTTGACTGCAGTAATTACAAAGCAATTGCTTTTACAGGCGAATTGCTTAAGATTCAGGACTAAAAAAACTCCAAACAACTCCTCCCACAAGCCCCCAGCCTCGAAAACTTCTTTACAGATGGTCTACCATTTGGTGCCACCCTTCACCACAGTGTTGAAAAGCAAACTCCACACCACTAAACCAAACCACTCCACCTCTGATATTTCAGCAGAAACCTCAGTCTGCATTCCTATGAGCACTGGAACAAAGGTGGAGAAGACTAGCCACCTAGGTGGCATAAGGAATCTTCCAAAATACACTGACCTGCTCTAGGGCAACCTCCGAGYAAAACACCATGATTCTCTCTTAGCAAGAGCTGTTTTTCACAACAGCTTTGTTCAACTTCAGGATGAACTTTCGGAGAGATTTACCTACAGAGAGAATCTGAAGGTTGAAAGAAGCCAGACTTCAATGTAAAAATTCCAATTTCCAAACATGCTAAATTTTAAGCTGCACCCTTCCTTCATATTTTAATAGGACCTCGGATAGATTTAATAAATCTCAGATAGACTTCTGAATGGCTGCTCATGAAGTAAAGCACCACACAGCAGGAATAAAGCTCTGACACTGAGTGATCTGTAATGTAAAAACTGTCAGACTTTGCAGGTTTTTACTAAATCTTCAGCCTAAATTACTTTATTAGTCAGAGCTACAGAGAGATTAATATGGCCTTAGAGCCCTCGAGCCAACTTAATTTGRTACCGTCTGTACTGGCTAGTTAAATGTTTTTGTGTAGTTCTTTTTCTTTYCCCATCCCTCTCAGATGCTCAGACCATTATGGGAATCTGAGCAGGATTACTACTTCTATCAATCCAAAGCACAGAAGGCCTTGGCTTTTCTTTCGGTGGACATTAAAATCAGAATTCATCATTTGAGAAAACGTCTCYGTCACCCCGATTAGGGCTTGCCCCATTTCCCATTCTTTTTGGGACAAAGACACAAAAGAARTGGGGTAAAATTACTCCTTTTGGAGAGGGGTTGCAAGTAAACAATTTTGGCACAGGGGCAGCTGATTTTATCCATCCAACCAGTACAATGCAATGACCATACATTTAATTCACGTGCTATAACTAATTTTCTCATATAAAGAGCCATCCTTCCTTCCTCTCTGCTTTTGCAGCGAAAAGGTTTGAGAACTTAGCACAATCGGAGCACACATTGGAACAACTTCTTGGCAGTCACACAGGCTTTGAGATCCAATTTGAACATGATGAAGGAGTAGTCCCTGACCCAGGAAACCACTTAAATGTATGCTTTACTTTACGGTAGTAATCCTAGTAGTTCAGTTTTAGTGAGTTAACACTTTACTACTAAACCCCATCTATTTCTGAGTATGCAAAAATACAGAAGGTGCCTTCATGAATCTGGGTTTTGCTTTGCAAGGGCTTGGGGAGTTTTTCCCTCTGCTGATTTTACAGCTCAGAAGTAGAGAAACAACTTTGCTTCTTGACTGAAGATGATGACTGTCAACTTTGCTAATAGAAATACACMATTTTCTCTTTGCTGCTCAAAAGTAGTTTTCAAAAGAAGTGGAAAGACTGGGAAAAGTTGGTTTGGTATAAAACATTAAGGCTTTATTCTCAATCACCAACTTGAGTTTTTGACAGGAGAGGGAAAGGGTAGACTAGCAGCCCCGAAAGTGATAAACAAGTGGGAAACTCCACAGGACAGCTGACTTTCTGTTTAAGTGGAAACACAGGCTTGACTGTAAACTCTGGGGATCCTGATCAAAGCAGGTCACCCGCCTTTGCAAAACAGACCATCTGATCTCCATTTTATATCAACAATAGATGAACTGATGAACTAGCCACAAGTCTGACATAATAAAGGCAAAAAGCTTTCAGCTACAATAAACTTACCTTGAGGCTACAAGAATGTCGTCTTTGAACGTTTTCTGGCATTACTTGATCTGTCTCACCCAATTAATACTAATACACTACCCAGCTAATACAAGGACTTCAAGGATTTGTTGTCCATCATCATGATGGTAATGAAGTATTCAGCACCAGAGAAGAGTCATAAGGTGGTTTTGTTCTGCTTTTAAAAATGTATTCAGTGAGGTAAAATTCCAATATTATGCTGCAACATACTTTTATTATGTGGAGGTTTATAAATTCTTCTCCAGCATCCTGTGGCTCAAAGCTTCTTAAAACCGTTATTTAAACATCTTAAAAATTCACCTGCCATTTGCTCTCAATGTCTTTTCTTTTTTAGGAAACTCGGTTTTAGATACACACACACACACAAGTATGTATACATAAAAGAGATATACCTGTAAATATATATTCAAAAGCATGGTTTATAATTCCCAATATTTCTATCAGCACTATCACAAGTTAAAYGTTCTGAACAGTTTCATTCTTGAAAGAAAAAGATCTCTGTTTCTTCTGTATGAGAGAATGAGARATTTTCAAATTTCTTCCAGAAACGTGCATGAGCTAGCAGTCCTAGCTACATCGGCATGAAGGTTCATTTACCTTGATGAAAACCAGGGTAAGGGAATCTACGCAGAGCCTCCATACACTTCCAGGGCTAAATAGCTCCTCTAAAGCTTTTATCTACGCTGAACTCCCGCTGGGAGTGTCAACATACCTTGATCTCTTTGTACTCTATTCCCCATCTATAAAACGGGGATATTAGTCAATGCCAAAAAGGAGCTCTGTAATATATTAAAGAGTGTCAGGTTCTTCAGTCACATGAACCACAAATTCCTAAGTACCACTCCACAAATAAGCTCACTTCTGATTCCAATGCAAAAAGTTTTGGGCTTTAATTCAGTATTATATTTTAACATCTCTTTTTAAAAGACAAAACATATGCCTTTATCAGAATCTGAACAAAAAATAATCTCCTGAGAGCTGCAATCTCAGCATAGTGATTACTGCATCTTTTAATATGCTGATTTTAAAAGGCACGCTTACTGAGAAAGAAACTATGTGATCCCCTATGTTTGGCAATACCATAAACTAAGAAATAGTGATGAGAAGTCTACAAATGCATTTTATGAGTGGAGAGCAACATATTCCACAAAAATTGATCTTATTATTTTGCATATCTCTAGACGTTGGATCCCCTCTGTCACAAATGCTCTTACTGCCAGTTAACCTTCGATTTTAACAGGCAGCCCATGCCTGACATTTAATTAGTGACCCAATTAAATCTTTTGCTGTTCTCAGCTTATTTTATCATTTAGAAGCAAAAGAAAGAGATCGAGACAGGCTTCCATGAGGRAGAAATTACAACTGCCTTTATTAGCTGTTAGAATAGTCATTCTGGCAGTATAATGAGATAAGGACTTCGACCATTTCCTTAATATTGGTATGTTTGTCTTAGATCCTCAAAAACATTCCCAGGTATTCTTTCAGTGGTTTTATGGGAATGAGGCAATTGTAAAAAGAGAAGTATTGATGTATTATGTACTGGCTATACTGACATTAACAATACTAACACATGGCTCACCCGCCAAGGTACGATAGAAAGATGTCCATGGGGATAGAGGGCTGTCATGAATGGATAATGAGTACCTAAATGCTAATCTGTAGAGTTGGATGTCCTCTCTTCAGTTTCATTTTAGTCACCCTACAAAGTTTTCACCATTAGCTAGCTATACACTGTGACGTTGTTATGGCATTTGCTCAGGGTGGTTTCGTTATGTTTATACAACACAGTTAACTAGTAATCCTGCATATCTGCAACAATATTAAGCTCCTTTCTCTCTTCCCAGCCTAGGCGAGGAACGTTTTTATCCAACCATTCCCCCTTTTTAGATACCTTTTCCCTGGTGTTTTGTTTCTGGAAAGATGCTCCCATAGAGGAAGAGTTTTCCRAAAGTTACAGCTTTTACTGAGAAGTCATTAGGAAAGCGCTGGTGCAATGTCCGTGCTAGCAGCGGTGTCCCTAGCTGGCTGCCTGCCACCTGCCTGAATGCGCTCCTGTGACAGTCTCGGGAATTACTCCATGCAAATGAACGAATTGAAGCCAAATCCCATGATATCTCTCCAGTTGTTACTGTTCTTGTATCTTCCTTGTGTATCAGCCTTCATCTGGATCCCATCATATATGCCTGGCATTACAGTGGTATCAGGGTCGGCCCAAAATGCAGCAGACGAAGATCTCCAAGAATTGAACCCCTCTGCATCGTCAGGCTAATGGAGGCAAACTGAAGTCCCCCAAGTTAACTTACAAAATCCAGCAGGCCACATTGCACAATTGCACTCTTAGTGCGTATCAAGTGTGTCCACGTGAGAGTTAAAGCAGAGTAGCTAATGTTCTGTTAAATCCCACCTCGAATTACTGCACACAACCATCCCACGCAGACGAACCCAATTAAGGGCAACCAAAATCAACCGTTCATCTCTTGCTAGCGGGGATCTGGGATCCGAGACTGATGTTCATCTTCAGCAGGGAAGGAATTAAGGCAGGAAATCTTTGTACCCAAACCCACTAACTTCAGATTTTACTTATGCTATTCCATTAATTTAGAAATCAAAGAGAATTTTCTCTTTTTAATAATTAATTACGGAATTGTTGAGGCAACAGCCAGAAATGTCATCAGTAAAAGTCTGTGCTAAGAGTGTCTTATTAGAAGATCTGTTTATAGATTTTTAAAATTTATTTATCTTTCTTTAAATCAATTTGAAAGTGACTAGCGGCATATAATTTTCTATTTTTACTAATTACAACTAAAGAGCAATATTAGGATGAGACAGTTATAAATAAAGCTTGTTGAGCAGCATGTTGTCATTATTTTATAAAGCTTAAGTTGTGCCAAGTTAATAGATGGAACTTAGAGCACATGTGGAAAAACCAGATTTTGTTAACCCTTGCTGTGCTAGTAGCTGAAGACCATTGCTATTTCATTAAAAAAATTCTGTGCTACATCAGTATTTACATCATTCTTTTGATGGTAGTCAAGGAGTTAACAAACATCTGGAATGTGCCTTTTTAAAGAGCATGAACACATTCAAACTACTTTTATCTTGGAAGTGATTCGGTGCATCTGATCTACTGTGGTATAAAACTGGAGGAGCTGTCACATACAGTAACTGAATGCTTTGAAGGGGAAAACATTTCCAGCTGTAACATACAACAGTTTCCATATAACTCAGAATACATTTAATAAATGATCTTTTTAATGAGAAAGGGGCTAAGTTTTATCACAGAATTGAAGGACAGCTAATGAATATACACTAAAACTAGGATCTTAAATTTATTATTGAGGATTTGACAACTGGATTTTCTGCACTAYGAGCTCCGTCCTCCAATTACTGAACTAACTCTTTTTCCTTTCTGTATCATGAGCAGTAATAAAGTTTTGGGTTTGAGTGGAAGAGTTTTGTTCCATTAATTTTTCTGTTGCCTACACCACCTATACTTAATATGCTTTGGGTAGGTTCCAACAGGCAACTGGCTAGATGATGGTAAATTTGCAAACCTACACAAATTAATAAGATCTGACAGAAGAAAAAGGGGTCCAGCACTGAAATKAGTTGTATGATGCAGAAATACGTCTGTAGACGCACAGCACTGGAGATCCCTTGAATCACAGCCCGGTAAAGTTCTGGCTGTCAAACTTCCACGTAGTTAAACATTGCAGTCTTTGACAGTGTCAATGAATTTTGACTACGTTATTAGTCTGTGCACATGCTCTCCTTTGCCTACCAGGCAGATCGACAATATGCAGTTGAGTTGCAAAACCATTAAATGACTGGAGTGTAAGTAGATAGTACTGCTGCTTCAGGCTGGAGTAGTAACAAGCCGACCACCAGAACGATGGGGAATCTTTGCCAATATGTGGTCATGGGCTAAAGCAGCTAGTGATAAGTGAATGCTTTGCTGTGGAAACGCTGGGGTCTTCTAGCTATGTGCTTGGTGGGAAAGAGGGGTGACCTACTTGGTGGGCCTATCTTACTGTAGGATATCACTGCATCTGCTGTTCACAGTTCATTTATAAATAATGAATATTTGTGACATTCTACAATGTACTAAGGAAATCGTTTTCTGCTGGACGTGATCATTTCTTCTATTCTGTATTTTAGGATGTAAGAAAAAACACACTGCAATGAAATTAAACTGTAAATAAACTGTCACGTGTTTTCTAACTGAATGCCCAGATAAGACATACATGGTCAGAAAAGCTGTGTCCGCTTTATTTTCTTAATATTGAGGAATGCAACCTCTGCAACAAAATACTCTTACCTGAAGCTATTCTACTTTATCCTCCTGGATAACAATTGCATATTATTTCCTCCCATATATTTTGGAACTGCTTACTGTCACGCAGGCTTATGTCTTAGCTGGAACTAGGAGGTCGGACAGCCCTCTTCCACTCAATTTTCAAGATACGGAAGTAGAGGTTCTTGAAAAGTGTTTCACCACCCTCATCCGATATTAGGCAACTGTTGCATTTGRGTTTGTCCTCAATGGATAAAGAACATTAACCCATGGAGTTTTCAGTAAGAAAACTACACATKGCCTATTAAGAGGTTTTTGCCATATGGCTTCTTTTGTAACCCACTTTCCTCTCCTGTACTGTGTGATGTTACTTGCTGCAAGAGACCTAATGTATACTATTTCAGCTGACTATGTCATATTTGTTTATTGATTCTCAGTTTTGTGCAGTTGATGAAACATGTCCACCTACTGTGATGAAACAGCTTTTTTCTAATACTTTGACTTTGTGAGGAAAATAATGCATAATTTTGTCACTAAAGACTCTCTCATAATATTCCTTAAGACTAATAGCTCTGAATTTTCTCCCATTCTTTATCTTTATTATATGCCAAATTATTCCATTATTTATCACTTTTTCCTTCTTTCTAGAGATCTCCTCCCCTTGATTTGCCATATTCTTTCTTTTCATTGTTCCTTCCTCCCTTCAAATCCCTGCTTGTCTGCATATTCAGAAATTCCTATTGTTCCTTTGTTCTCATCATTTAGTCTCTCACATCTGCGCGGTGACACACATCTGCCAGTCCCAGTCCTGCCGCTCGCTCCAGTGTTGCTGTCCAAATTTTCCTCCCTTTCTCAGATACTTCCAGCAGACTAACAGGGCTCACTTGTAACTCTAACTCTCAGAGGAAAGATGTCTTCAATTCAAAGCTAAGGTATCTATTACCCGAGTTAAATAATTCGCTTCTTAGCTATCATCATCAGCATGCTCCCTGCCTGCACACAGGCCAGCTGATGGACAGCAATATTGTTCATTTTTCTGAAGCTAGCAGGGTCTGTGTTGAGCCCCGAGTTATACCCTTCCAAACTCTACTTGTCTTACTTCCAGAACCCGGAAAATACAGACACTGATTTCCTAGAACTTTACTTCATCCTCCTCTTCCTTACTGCAAGACTACTTCATCTTTCCCTGAAGAGGGAGTGGGGTCAGGCTGTCAGTCCACACATGCTGGGAAATCGGCAGCCACGCGCATTTATAGATTAATGGTCTCTGGAGCTTTGCGCAGTTAATCAGGCACAGAGGAAGCTATGAAAAACCAACATGGCATCTGCCATATCTAGAGAACATCCTTCTCTGGCAGACTTGCAAGATAAGCTGCCATGTCCACTGGAGGAACAAAAAAAAAATCTTGAGCAAGTTTTGGCCCATGCCCTCTATAATTAAAGTCGCTGTACAGCTTCTCATTTGCCCTCCACAATTACTAAGAAAGAAGCAGTGTTATTTGTTGGTTCATAGGCTGCAAGATGCACAGAGAGGAAATAGTAACTCCAGCTTACCTGAAAGCATTTTTGCCCTTTATTCCTCACTACAGGTATCAGCCTATTTTAAACAGGATCTCTTTGCACTCTGCACACACAAAATTGACAYAGAAATGAGGCTCCAATGCACTCGAGGTTGGCATAGCAAAGAGGTGGCCTCTGTTCCCACCAGCGTGCCAACACTGCAAAGAGCAGTATATCTGCCTATGTGGTTCAGAGACTCTTCAGTGTTTTGATTTTAAATAAAAGCTTAAAATGGTCGACACTCTTGTTCCAAATGTCTTCTAAAAAAGAATGAAATTTATCTTGTAAAGATTATTTGTTTTCACGTCATTCTATCATAACAAAAAGTAATTTTTAATCTATGCATGAAATTAAATTTCCCTGACAAAGGTAAGAAAAAGAAATAGTTAATCTTCTTTCAAAATGTTCCTGTTTCTGGTGGCCTGATTTCTAAATGGTGCTTGTACCACAAATGCACTTCAATATTTGAATTCAGGCATAAAAAGCACTCTCGCTCTTCCCAGGAACCAGCTGGCTAACAGGGCCCGTAGTGCTCAATCACATGACTCCCTTTTACAGCCCTGAATAACATTTCTCCCYCAGATAGCAGTGGCCAGGCTGCTCCCTTTTCTTCCTAACTATCATGAAGATACTAGCGCTAAGCTGAGGTCCTTCTAATGCTAAGGATTCATTTGCTACTGGGTACACTTCCTCCTCCTTGAAGTTGTCATCTGCTATGATAACAAAACAATCGTTGAGGAATCAATAATGCTGTCACAAATGGACAGCTTTAATTACATTTGGAACAATTTACAGGTACCGAGGAACTTAAAATTAAATGCAGACAGCCTTAAAATAAGGCTAGAAATGAAAGTAAATGAATATCCAACAAAAAAATGCAACAGGCACAAGAGTTACCCAGCACATGCYTACACTGCATTTCTTTAGGTAAATTTTGCACCTATATACTACTCACACCATTAAAATGGAAAACCAGGCAAGATTAAAATGAGGAAAAGGAATCTGGATTTAAAAAAAAAAAATAAATTGAAGGATTTGTATTAAAATAGCAATTTCTAAGCACYTGCTTGTAAGGATTGATCAAAAAAATACACCACTTTAAGGCAGACAGTGCCAAAAAATACTGACTATTACTCCCTTTTGGGAAATAGTTGATATATAACTTGTCAGATGTCACAATCAATAAGGTATCTTTTATTTTAACATGTTACACACTAGTGTTTACAAATGTAATCTGTTGCTGTCTCTCTGCAAAAAGACTCAACAGAGATAGCATTACACTCTAAAGCAGAAACTGGTATAAATTAGGTCTTCTGATCCAGCTGAAATGAAAACATTGGCAAAAATATCCTTTAAAAAATAGCAATGTGCAAGTCCACCCACAAAATAAATACTCTAATGCCTTATTGTCTTTGAGAGGAACAGAAAGTCTGCATATATAAAGCTAATGAAAGGATTGCTCAATTTATCCGAGCAGAAGTGCTTTTAAAACCTTGATAGAACGTGCAGATACTCATTAAACATTGCAAGTAGCTCACAGGCAAATGGGCATAACTTTCTCCCATGGGAATATGCAGCAGATGATCAAAGACAAGCAATGAAGAATAAAACTGGCTAATATGACAGTCAAGGCTGGAAGGATTTGCTGAGATAAGAAATGGTTCTCAGCGTTCTGGCAAGTGTATTGTTGTCAGACGTTCAGCGCTTTCCATTTACATAGAGTTTCATTGCTCTTTTTTATTTCAAGAATTAGCATATCAGAAAATGAAGCCTGGAGCTTTGTGTTTTTTGCTTATTAGCTAATCAAAAGCATGTGTTTCTATACCTTTTGATTTAGAGTACAAAGAAAAAGTGAAGGAAATAATTCTATCCATCTTTCAAATTTCTTGCTTCCCTGAAAAATACTTACAGGCTACCTTGGCTGAGGAAACAACATAAACCCTGCTCAGGTAATCAGAGAATGCGTAATGGTGAGCGCTAGATGAATGTAATTTCACAGTTAATATTACACAATTGATTGGTGATATTTTTTTCAATACAGCCATAAACTGTAGGGACAATTTCCTCAGAATTTCCAAAAACTGCAGGTGAAAATTCTGAAAACCTATACAAAGAGAAATTCAGCACTAGATAGCAACTTGAAAAATAAAAATAGACTGACCACATTTAAAAGTCATGAGCGCCTTCATGGAAATGATCAAGACGTGATTATTTTTATTGTACAAAGAAAATAATCTGTAATAGGTTTGAGGCTCTTTAGGGAGAGTGATTTCACCAAACCCAAAAATGTTTATGTACCAAGAAACAAAAATAAGGAGTCTGAGTAAGAAATATGTCAGATAATTAAAAACTGTTTAAATATATGTCACCAACTGCCTCATAGCTCACAATCAAGAAAGAAGGCTATTTATACACACAAAAAAAACCTGGCACAAGGAAGAGAGAAAACAGCCCTCCAAGAATAAACAGGCACACATACTCAGAATGGCTTAAACAGTGAAAAAAAGGGGTGGCCATTAAAAACATGAAGGAAAAAAAAAGTTTCAATCTATGGATATGTGCAGGCCCCGCATCAACCTGCAACGTAAACATGTGTGGAGATATGCATATAAATAAATTCTATTACTTTTGTTATATGATATATCAGTAAGGCACTTAACAGAGGTGATGATGCACTGCAAGTAGGAATTAAAGGAAAAGTAAGAGGAGACAGAAGAAATTGGCAATTACTGGAGATGTGAGTAATAAAAGGGTTTTTTTTTTAAAAATGGGTTAGGAACAAAATGAGTCACAGCAATTTTGCTTGTTGATTAGCAAATGAAAATGATTAGTTGTCAATACTGATGTAAAAGGGTACAAGCATTCAATAAATTTCTCTCTCCTGTATCTGGAAAATAAGGCAGAAGATAAAGTCATACCATTTAATGATGATGACATTTATCTTTCATTCTAAAAGTAACCGAGGGTGATGTTAAAGAGAAGCTTCTAAAGTTAGACCTTTTTAAAGCAGCAGGCCTGCATAAGCTTCAGGCCAACACCTTCAAAGAGTATTTTTCAAGGAGCCCTTTTTACCATCAACATCAATTTTGAATAACTCTTTGAACACTAAGGAAATTCAAGAGGTTTGGAGGAAAGTAAACATGCTAATGTAGCAAAAAGAGTACTTAGTGATATAAGTAGRTAGAGACCTGCCACCCAAAATCAATCCTGGGCAAAATCATGRAACAAGCAACACAGCCATTTTCAGTAATTAAAGAAGGACTACATCAATCAAAAGTGTTTATGGTCTTGCCAATCTAACTCAAGATATCTGCTTATGACATTACACACTATAGGGTTAACAAAGTTAAAGGTGCTGAGATTATAAACTTCCCTAAGGTACGCAATTCGGTGTTGTGTAATATTTTGTTTAAGAAATAAGAACCCTACAAATTTAATGTAATACATCAAATATATGAAAGATCAGCTAACTGACAGGTTTTAGGCCAAAAAGGACCAAACCTCTACCCTACTGCTAACTGAACATAAACCCAGAAACAAGGAGTAGAGACCATACTTAAGGAGCACGGACTTTATCCTAGAAAGCAGCAAGTGAAAAGGACATACTGGTCACAATGACTAAGGGTGCTGGGCAGCCACCTGATGCCACTGCAACGTCATCTTTCAAAACTTACGACAATTGTGCCCACGKCCAAGGAGGAAGAGGAAGAGAATACAAGAAACTACAGGCCAGTCAGCCTCACCTCATTTCCTGGGGAAATCACAGAGCAAATCCTCCCAAAGCCATCTCCAAGCWCATGAAGGACAAGAAGGGGACTGGAGAAACCATCAGGGATGCACCAAGGGCAAATCCTGCCTAACAAACCTCCCTGCTTTCTATGACTCAGAGGACAAAGGAGGACTAACAGATACTGGTGACCTTCATTTCAGCAAAGCTTTCATCACTGTCACTCACTATAGCATCCTGTAGCCAAATTCTTGTGACATGGTTTGGATAAATGGTCTATAACATTGGATCTTGATCCTTGGAGAGATTCAAAACTCAACTGGACACAGCTCAGAGCAGAGCTTTGAGCAGGGAACTTGGACAGGGTGTCTCCAGAGCTCCTTTCCACTCTGAATTACTCTTTGATTCTATAATCAACCMAACATGAGCTCCTAATACAACATTACAGTATCTTTAACCTTGCAGATTAAAGAAAATGGATACAAAACCAAGTTAGATCAATTCAGGCTAGAATTAAGGCACAAAAGTAAACAGCAATGTAACTGGGACTTTAGTGACCTTACAAAACAGTGATGGATTTTCTAAGATGTATTCCAGTTCAAAACTAAGTTAAGACATAAAAGTCAGGGTACTTCCATATCTTGTCTCTTCCAGAAGGCCTATGAGTTCATCACAATCTTCTTTTCCAGCYTTATAACCTATGCGTATCTGACAAGAAAACAAGACTATTTTTTTCCCCATTCTAATTCTTAGGAGGATTATACTCTATCATCCCAGTGATGGAAGGAAGAAATAATAAGGGAAGGTGAAACAATTGCAGTGCAAATAAACCAAGAGTAATGTTCCAGCATTCAAGAATCCAAACATTGAAAGTAGTCCCGGCAGAACATTAAATCACTGCTCCAGGATGCCATCAGAAGTATAAACCTGGGTAAACTATTAGGAACTCTACAATTGCAAGTATCACTTGGGGAGAAATTCTGACAAAGAGAAGTGATAGACACATCATGTTGTGAATATACAGCATTACTTCTTTAATGTTTATATGCCCACAGTGTTTTGAAACCAAATGCTTTGTGCATAAAGAGACATAATAAAAATTCTTACTACTTCACAAGATCTCATTTTTTGTGAAAATATTTTTCCCTATAAACATTTGATGTACACATCTGCTAGACCTAAAAAAGTTAGAAACTTTTTTTTTTTTTAAATACAGATTACTAGTACTAAAACCTGCAAAACACACCTAGCGTAGTCAGGGAGTAAAACTTTGCCTGTTATGTTGCTATACACCCAAAATTAAAAGATTTACAGGACTCCTTTTGTAACCTTCTCCATTGAAAACAATATTTTGAAAATTTTATTTTTAATTGTGTAACATTCATTATGTTATTCAATGCACTGAAGTCCAGGGATGCAATTTTAAAAATAAAAATAATTATGATCGGTCATAGTTTCACAGGCAATTTGAATAAGTTAATTACACAATCAAAGTGCTTCTTTCTCTTTTCAAATTAAAACCAGAACTGACACCAGCATTACTTAACAGCTTATATAACATAATTATATCCTTTTATTCATGCATAGGCTACATTTTTGTATCACTGATTTTGTCCAGTGTGTAAGCTAGTTCCTGCAACCAAGACAGTTCCATCGTAAGATTCTGATGGGKTTTTTTTGCAAATAACGAAAGTAAAGCTCAACGGATTTAATCTATAARACTCCAAGATATTGCCAGATTTTCAGAAGAGTGCCATGAAAGCTGATACARCTTCACCAGTTCACCCCTRTTTGGGTCTGCCCTCTCCTACACTCGACACTGAGGAGCACACAGTTTCCACTTTAAATATAGTTAAAGAGTCAACTGTCATTTACACTTACCCTTTATCCTCTTCTCTGCTATTGGATCATCCTTTCATCTCTGACCACCCACACAGCCTGACGGTTTGGATTTCAATGGAACAGACATTCTGTAATGTCCACAATACATATATAGGTTTTGCCATAYGCACTTCTCTTACCATTTTCTTTTTAAGGACTTTTCTAACGTCRCTTTCTGCCAACAGGCCAAATGTTTCCCATTCCATGGAGAAAAACAAAGAYGAGATGAGAGAAAAACAAAGTCAAAATCCCCTTCCTAAATAAAACAAAGATGATTTTCCTGTAACAAGTAGCAAATTGGCAAACTGAAGAAGTGATGAACCCAAAGCAAGGGTGGAAAATGGTGGCCCAGGGATGTAAACACCTGAAACGCCACAGAGAACACCACCCATAAAGTTGTGCTCCAGGTCCTCACAGGAGCGTGTATGAGTACAGCTGATGACCACCCTCGAAACACGCAGAGCTTGATCSAAGCAGAGTTCTCCATGGAGTAACACTTCCAAAATTGCAAGTTTAGAAACATATTTCCCTCCTTTTTTTGTGCATTTGTTTTCTAGCATACTTGTAGGCCAGAAAAAACACCAAGCCAACAAATAACAGAGGTAGAGAGCATCATCCACTTGTCTCTTTCAGATTTTCCTAACTAACGTGCAGAATAAACAACAGTTACTGTTTGGTTACAGTAACTGAACTAATGGGTTATTAGCCTGACAGTGATTTTACAGCATTCTGGTGTGAGGATATAAAATGCTGCAAGTAAAGATGCAGTAAGAAAAGAGCTTGTAAATACATTAGRAGCAATAAAAAAGAAGGAAAGGTCCTTCACTTATAAATACGAAAGTAATGGACAAATGGAGTCGACTGATGCATTCGATGTCTTTTTGCTTCACTCTTCACAAGAACGTTCCACTGTGATCAAACCCTTAACATAATTAATTTCAACAACAAAGAAAAGGAATGAAAAAACTGAGGGAGAATACATTTGAACATATTTAGGTAAAAACAATGTCAGTGAAGCCTGATGAAACCACTCCAGAGAGTCCAGGGAAATATTGAACATTCTCCTGAAGAATTCATGGATGATGAGAGAAATCTCAAAGGACAGGTAGAAGGCAAGGAAGGGAAAAATCAAGAGAATGAGGATTTAGGAAGTTACAGAGCAATAAAATACATTAGAAAGGTTCTAATCTAGAGAAAACATTTAACCRTTCCTACGCAAACTTCTAGAGGATAACGAAATGCCTGAGGATGGTCAGCATGGAGCTGCTAAAAACAAATGCTGTCAAACCAACCTGATTTCCTACAGTGGTCTACAGTGGGTTAAAGAGAAAGCATCAAATGGGATCTGCCTTGACTTCAGTCATGCTCTTGACATATTCCACGTGACATGCTCCTAAGCAAACCGCAGAAATGTATGTTAGCATGAAATCACAACAGAACAGGTGCAGGGCTATCTGAAAAACTGCTCTCAGGGACAATTACCAGGGATTTCCTGGCAAAACTAGAAAACATATCAACACAGGCATCAGTGGCTCTGTTCTGGGCTCTGATGCTTGATTCTTGATACCATCCATGACGGAATGAATACACATATAAAATCAGCCAATTAAAAAAAACTGAGAGGAAGGGTAATCACTTTGCAGGATGAAGTTAGAAAACAAATCTTGCTGAACTCGAGCAGCAGTCTGAAATCAAAGACAGCTACCATACACGGGTCATAAATACAAATGGTTAGTGCCGGACTATGAAAACAGAATTTGAGAAATTTAACGTGCATCACAGGGTAAGCGAATAAACAATGTGATGCGAAATTTGCCACAAAGGATGAAAAACATTATTCTAGGAATGCACTAATAGGAGTGTCATTCATAATAACCCWGAGCAATTAGTCCATTGCTATCACTAGTCCAACAATTATGAGGTCTCAGGTGGACTACAAAAAGGATAACATCAGGCAAACTGGTGAGAATCCAGAGAAGAACACAGAAGAAAGGTTTAGAAATGTGCTTTTAGAAAGGCTTAGAGAAATATATATGTGTGTGTGTGTACGTGCCTACAAAAAGATGACTGAGAAACATGTTCCAGCAACATGCTCAAACACGGCTGAATAGACAGTGATCATCAAATGCTCCATGCATCTGGTCTGGGTAAATGACATCTGATCAGCTGATCTTGAAGCTACATAAATTTGAAGTACTAGACCAAATTACCTCACTGTACATTCAGTTAAGCATTGGAACAGAACAACCTAAAGAAATAGCAGAATCCACATTATTGAAGGGCTGTTTCAAGACATAGGTTAGACACATCTCCCAAAGACATAAGGATACTCAGTACTGACTCAGATCAAGAGGATTCACTAGACACCTTCGTGAGGGCCTTCACAGGCCTGTCTCTGTGATCTACCTTTATGTTTGCTTATTGCCCAGACACATGTTTCTGAATTGCCAGGTGTTTTAATATGCACATTACTCAGTAACAACTATATTAGTCGAATGAACTTGAATCTAGCTTTAATAACAGTTCAAACCGAGTCATCACCAAGAATCCCAATTCTTCACTTTTTTTTCAGCTGAACTATATTTCATTACATTGTGGCATGTATAAGCCTTCAAGAACTACGTGAAAGTGTTGCACACCCACCTACCATTTCCACTGACAAAACTACAATGAGATACAGCCATAAAATACATGAAGGCGCACGCTTTAATGGGGCTCCTTTAGAGCAGCTCACTCTCGTGAAACGACAAATCCCAAACCTGTCCTTTTCCTTGCCCCTCCAGACTAAAGGGAAACTCAGATCTGAGTCTCACGATTAAGTGCCATTTCTGAAGACTAGCTAGGATTCAATATTTACTAATACTGCACTTTCTCCTTGAAGCACTGTTACAGATACAGCAGCTGGTACGTTCGAGTTTATKCCTTACTTCATGGGACAAATACATTAATCACAAAATACAAGAGGTCAACATCAACAAGGCCAATACAAAGCAAAAGTCTGAAAAGAAGATATGGGGCTGTCAATGTGAACTTGTGGCACCTTCAGTAACTATTGGATGCTTGATTTTTTTCAGCCTGAGTTGCAAGTTCAGCCAGAAAAATCAGCATATAGACCTCAGCCTATCTCCTAAGGGTGAGAGCTGTTAACTGTGCCTTCTTGGGCAAAAGGCAGTAATATAGCACAATGGTTATTTCTGCTCAAAACTTTCTAAGGCTTCTTTTTTTTTTTTTTTTTTTTAAGATTCCAGAACTGGGAAGCTAAAAAGAGCATGTGTCTAAAGCAAGTACAGAAATAGGATCTCTCAACCAGTAATTTAGTTCATACCAGTCTTCTGCAAGGGATGTAAACAAAATATAAAGTGCTATTTTAGCATACATACAGCCTCTAGGGTTTGTTTGTAAAACATTCTGGATCAGATTTTCAGTATCAGATGCATAAGTTATGCCAGGAAAAAAAAAAAAAGACACACTCCAAAGCAGACTTCACTGCATGTAGTTGTCCCTTCCAGGCACAAAGCGGATTCCGCCTCATGCAGTGTCCTGTCTTCAGTGTGTCATTCTCTGCTTCTCACAATTAGCAGGGCATCAGGCCAGAAAAACACAAAAACGTGTGCTTCATCCCATYGCCTATGTATTTTTGTATATTGGGCTGGTGAATTTGAAAATATGCATGCTTAATCCTAAATAAATTCTGCCATAGAGAAACTGGCCGAAGAATAAAATGCAAAATGAAAAAAAAAAACAAAACACAAACCCCAGAAATGACAGAAAAGATGCATGCTTACTTTATCTTTCAAAAAGAAGAGCAACTTTAATTAGCCTTTTTCTTTGTTCTTCCTCCATGAAAAATTGTGTTTTAACAGATCTTAAACATCAAACAGCYGACCCTCACAATAATTTGTGAGACAGGTAAGTATCCCATTTCTTTTTATAGAAGTAAGCAGAGACAGATCAAGGTCCAGGCTGTAAGCATTTACTCACCAGAGTCATCACATTGTTTCAGTACTAATTCTGTGAAATAGCTGCTCCAATATGGAAGTAAAGGTTCACAGGTGGGCTTTAAATGATTCTCTTAAGTTCACAGTGCAAATCATTATCAGAAATTCAATTTAATCACAGGAGTTCCCGGGTGTGTTTTATACGCTCAGTCCATTACAGTAAGCTACCACTAGGAACAATGATAAGGTAATAACGTGGCTCCTGAAAAACTTATTAAATGTGCTTTCTGTATTACTGATACCCGCAGAGATGACCGAGTTTTTCAAAATCATCATACTATTCTACAGATTGCTTTACATAGAAAGGGTCACAAATCCATCTCAGCTCTTTAGTTTTGTGTCTATAAACAATTTAAAGTGAAAAGTTTCTTTCTGGTATTATGGTCATCAGGGACAGGGCTATATAGAATGAATATCGGGTCTGCAGAAAGCAAACAATGAAGAAAATGCCATGCCTGAGGGGCCCAAGCTGAAAATATAAGGGARAGGGGCTGGTTCATAGAGACCATGTTATGTGCGTGCCCCATATGTAATCCATTTGGAAAACAGAGCAGGCTAAAGTAAGGCCAAATTGCAGCAGATGTGGAAAGACACAAGAGAAGACTTCTGGCCCAAAGGAAGTTCAGACATAATTCTGGTGCTAGCATTTAGATCAGATATAATGGTTCCTTCTGAGCCAGAAAGCCCTGAAGAGGTTATATGTGCAAAATAGGAAGACCCRCTATATATACAAGCGACTGCTCCACATTGTCATAGCCTTCAGAGATGCACGTGCCTAACACTATCCCCAAACTTTGTCGCTTCCACTGGGGAGGGGCAGCCTCCCTTCTCCTCTCTCTTTAGCTGCTTTCCTCATTTCTAACACCATCCTCACATTAAYGTCAGCTAATTACACTCTGGCCTATGTTCAAAACCAAGAGCTTGGGTAACCAGGCAAGGTAATGGTTCCTGAGAGCCACCTGAATTCCCGAGTATATATACATGTATCTTTTTCCGCTAGGAAACCTGCTAGCTCTTTGACTGTAGCTCTTGGCAATTCTCTTTTCAACATTGCTGCACCTGAGGAAGAGGCTTTCATCAGGCTGTGTTACACTACACAAATGAAAAAAGCTACCAACAATTTACTCAATTTGCACACCTAACAAAACTATTGCTTAAAATAATCAGTTACAAAGTTACTTAAAAAATTATCACTACAACTCATGCATACTATCATTGCAGTAGTAAGTATAGTATGTCGTTGTCAGGTTTCTAGGTGTTTTAAAATTAGGCCTGCTCTCTACAGGAAAGCTAGCAGAAAATGAGTTAGGACAGTAGTTTACAACATGCTATTTCACACCAATCTCAGTATGGCTCTCTTCTGTCTCCACAGCAAGGATCTTTCACAGGTGTAGCTTAATGTGTTTGAGAACAGGTCAAGCATTGGAAGTACCTGAATCTACACAGGTAATAGTATCTCAGGAGCTGAGTATTCACAACAGCTGATTTTAGGCACTTGAAGTCTCTTCCAGCAACCTGTATCCAGATGGGATATTCCCTTGCAGAGAAGGCGTCTGCTGGAGAGCTCAGGGCAGGTCCTTGCCCTCAACCACCACAAAAGCCTCCCACAATCCTACCCTCTTTACACCCTTGAGGAGAAAAGTCTGTTAGAATAAAACAGCTTTCAGGCAAATAAAAGTCCCTCACAGGGGGACTATTTGTATAAAGAATTTTCTCAGTGATTGATATCTTACCTRTTTCATGCTGTCTTCTCTCTGCTGCATATACCCTATCTAAAGGCACSCATAATATTTAAGTCTTGCAATAGAAGTTGTGAAACAGGGATTCCAGATGTTATTATTTCTTAAATCCTGGCAGCATACTGCCCCAAACCACTTGAACAATTCATTCCCAAGTTATGTATGCACTAAAACAATTTAAGGCTGYTGTCAACAATTACAATACAAAATTACTCTCCAAGAAGCTCTGCACTTTATGATAAATGCTAAAAGGAGATTAAGTATCTGTAGTGCAGGATCACTTCTGCCTGAAAAATCATGGAGAAAACCATTCATTTGTTCTTGACATTCTAACTAATATTCATCCATGGTGTTCAAATAAATTCAGTACTAGTTTTCAAGGCAAGCAAAGCCAGTGACTTCTAAATATTATACAAGCTATCACTTAAGATATYGGGGATAAACTGTTCATTAATGATGAGTTTTATTATTACACTCCAAAAAMCACTAATTATTGTCTCCACTGGTCACTTTTAGAAGGAACGATAGTAATAGGGCATCAGGATGATGACAAGACAGCTCTGACTTATGGCTTTAAATAAGATGAATAATGTGAATTAGCACTAGTATTTAGAACAGTTGGCAATGGTTGAGTTTGCAAAATTTAATACCTTTCATTTTAGATGTGCTTATTATAAAATAATGATCTCTTCTGAAAACTTAGCTAGATACGAGTGCCGGTAACCTCTCCACTACACACYGCTGTAACACAAACAGGAAAGGCTACAGAAGAAAGGTTTGACAGTAAAATATGATGAGCAAATATTTCAGCATATTGTTTACAGCAACTCAAAACTGTCATGGACAGTGAAGTCCCAGGAGGAATTAATGAGGCGTCAGTCCTTGGACTGCAAACAGTAAATGTCAGATAGGCACTTGCAGTTTCTTACAAATTTGTTACAGGTAAAGCAGACATCTTATGGACAGGTGGCAGAGTTTAGACAACTCCTTTTACTGTGTTACTACTAGCAACACTATATATCTCTATGTTCTTGAATCCTGTCCCATATGAATACAGAAGATTTAGCCAATAAATTTTTATGAATCCAAAAGTGTTATGCTGTACGTGATACAACTAAATCTTACATTGCTCCCTAAACCAGACTATGAGATACTGTAGTAACTGTTGGAAATGCCAAGCTGATACAATAACATACTTTTTGTTGCTAAAATGTCAAAACCCCAAAACAGACAACATTCCCCTCTGTCATTAATCTAATCAGTGTGCATGAATCACACAGAATGAGATTTTATTAATTTCCCCTATTTCTGACCCTCCCCCAACAAAACTAATACATTTACATACCTGCAAAAAATTCATTGTTTGTATCAATTCCAGATGATTTTCTGATTATTTTGTACTTCYCTGTTTTACATAAAGATGGGTGAATAAAAAGTAAAGGCTTCATTTCCAGTCATTATATCCTGGAAACCTCAGTGTGGGAAACATTGGTTGGACACATTATTTTTGTGATACAAATCATCACTGCAAACTATTGTCAGTTATTTTCCCTCTCCTCCCTTTCTTCAAACTGCAGTTGATCCTCCACACCATTTCCTAAATCCACCCATTCCCTCTTCCTGCCCTAAGGATAAATCTCTCWATCTGCTTCTAATCATCCATCATCAAACTCCTTCGCTTGGCCATTTTGTWCCAAACTGTCCCCCTACCCAAAATGATTTTATCAAAATTTTCTCTCTTAGTCAACACTTCATTGACATTGATCTCTATTTCTCTATCTCTATTTTAAGGTCCAAGCAAAGCTATGGATGCACAAAAAATAAATTCTACTTTGTTCTCTCAATTTACTACCCAAAATGGTAAGCATGACTTTGAAGTAAGTAAACTCAATGGTCTGGGGTTTTTTCCCTCCATCTCTAAAATCTCTGCTGGTGTCAGAAATGCTGGCAGACACCCACGTATGAGGAAATCAGGGAAAAAAAMCAAGTAGTGCAGTTCTAGAGAGAATGATAAGCGATGGTGAAATGAGATCAAAAGGGCTTTCACTGAGATCCTAAAATTGCACTAAGGTCCCACTGACCTTTTGTGCACCAAGGTTAACAGCGGATTGCTGAGGGTAAGGGATGAACGCTGCACCCATTTCACAAATGCCCTCCTGTCAGCTAAATGGCAGCAGTGGCAAAGCCGTTTCACTTCTCAATCTGCCATGTCCATCAACAAGCACTTTAATAAATTCACCTCCAGTTACATTTTTTCTCGCTTTCAGATACTCAAAAATTATGAATCAACTTTAGGCAGTAGAGTGTTTTCCATACAAACTGTATCCATGACCACTTCATAGAATTAATACAATCCAATGAACCAATCCACAGCCCTGCACAGATTGCAGAAAACAGTAGAAAGACACACGGCCATATCATGCTATTGATTTTTAAAATGAACTCCCAACTGGAGTCAATAATGAAGTATGCTTAAAAACCAATGACATGACTACTACATGGTGATTAAATCTGTAAAATGAAGAAAATCCATTAAAACTTTGATACTTAAACACTCCCAAGTCACTAACATCCCTGTTTCTGAAATTCATCTTGACTGCATGTCAAGACAATATATTTGACTYAACTGCAGCAGTAGGAATTAATATTACAACTCTCAAAAAATCCCAAAAAGCAATTTCTTCCAAAAGCTGCAACATAGAAAGGCAGTATATAAGTGGTCTCAAAGTGCCTCAAGGCCACTATTTGCACTTAAAAACAAAACTCTCGTTGCAATGTTAAAATGCAAGGGCAGATGATGTCTGCAATGATTTCTCAGGTTGAAACCACTGAGTGAGTAATGATAGTTGATAGATAGTAATGGTAGTTGCAGCTCTCTGTCTAATCATCCATTTTTTATTTCATCATAACAAAAAGTCACAGCAATCTTCAGCCCTCCCCGAAGAGGTTGTCAGTACAAATTGTTGATGTTATACTGAAAAGGCACGCAAAAATCTCATCATTGCCACTGACAATAAAACCAGGTCCTGGCTATACCACCTACAGGAAAGCAGCGGTGAGAAMCACTGAATATTAGCCAATATTAGGGATGGAGTGGGTAGTTTGCATTAATGTCCCCATGCTTAAAAAGAGAAAGAATTTTTAGTTTCAGGTTCTGCAGCTGTCAGGGATCAAAGTGAGATAAGCTAGGCTACTAGTTTGGTCCAGATGGCAGTCTGTTCCTATGGTTTTCGCAACTTCACTGAAAATAACGCTGCGTTGTTTTCTTGTTAATAAAAATGCAGGTAAAAAGCATGGCATAATAGTGATTTACTGTACACAAGTGTACAGCAACCATTAATTACCGTTATCTCTGGTTGTTCCAGGTGCAGTCAGTAGCAAAAAGAGCCGTTTTCAATTATCCAGGGATTCCTCCTTAAAAGTTAAATACCGCCACCGAAGTCCCCACCCAGAAATGCRGAAAAGTTGGCAACTTCCCTTGAGCAATCTTTATAGGTAGTACTACTTTACTGAATTGTAGGGTTGCTTTACCGAATTGCAGGGTTTAAAACACAGAGAATTCTGCTGGTAGGTGGGAAAGGAAGAAACATCAGGAAGAAGTTGGAAAATTAGTAAGTAATAAATCAGCATAAGTCTTTCAAGTGAGATTCCAATCCCCAAGGGCATCTGGCAATTGTCTTAGCTTCAGCTCTCCTCCCACGATTTTGGGTGGTTAATGATGCAAAACTCATCAGTGTTAGCTGCTTTCTCCCACTCCCTTCCATGCCCAGGTGCATTTACAGGTTGGCAGAAGCCAAGACTGTTGGAGGAGCCCAGAATTTCAGCAGATAACTCAGGCCCTAAGGGATGTGCAGCTTGGGCAGCTCCTTTACCACCTCACCGAGGGAAGCAGCTACAGGATTAAGCAGCCCATGCCTGAACAGTTCAGATACACATCTGTTTGTAGCTCTAGTCCTGTACTTCAGCAAATACTTCAGTATTTTACTGTACTTTACCCTAAGCTCAAAGCTACCTAATCACTTTGCCCTCCCGTGCCAGGGATGAAAACACAGCATTTTCTGGAAAAAAAAGCAACAGGAGAGAGCACTGACAGTGGGAGCCTTTACCACCACGGAAAGCATCTCTCAAAAAAAAAAAAAAAAAAAAAAAAAAAAGAAGTATGTGCCCTTTTAGTCAGCCATTTTCTTGCCATCTTTCTGGCTTGCAATGGTTATAGTCATGGATATCCAACCTTGTCTGTCTCTGATCTTCACCTACACCCAACTATGTACTCTCTTAGGTTTGATACCTTCAGCTGATCTTGTGTCTGCTCAATCAAGAACACCAGAAACTGATTCTTCACTTACAAAGCCAACGGACACATTGGATCCTTTCCAGGTCATACACAATCGAAGATGGACAGAAAATTAAGCCCTGGGTTAATCTGCATTCAAACACAACAGATTTGTGTATTGCTATAGACCTCACATTCTTAACCAACAGATGTCAGAGCCCAATCACTCAAAATATTGCCACCATAGAGCACAATTTGACTTGGCTACAACGGTTTCTTCGTATCTTGCTTAAAAAAAAAGAGCCTGTATTTTACAGAGTATTTCTATGTCTTCACAGTTATCTGCTGGCTGATCTTTCTTTCACAGCTTTAAAGTCACAGAAAAGGATAGTTTTTCCTCAAGTTTACCATGATGCAAAGTGGCAGGAAATGAAAGTTTACCTCTTTAATTGATTTTTTTCCAGTACTTACATGTATGCATCACAACCATCTAAAAGCATGCGCATAAACTGCAACAACAATTCAGATGCTCTTTCAAGAAACACTAGAGAACGTGYTGAAATCCAGGCCCTGTGACTAATAGCATGCATAAAGCTAAGCAGTGTTGAAGTGTTTGTGAAAGAGCACCATGTACAGGTACAGACAAAAGACTCGCATCCTCCTCTTCCAGTCAGCAGACACATCTACTTACCACCGGTGGCCCTGAAAAGAAATAAGCCTTTGCAATGGGCCCTTAAGGTCAACATAGCAGGTAACAGAAGGCGTATTTTGAACTACATGCTTTACAGTGAGCTATTAAAGCACCTGTTCAGCATTCACTTCTCCTTAGTTTAAATGATTTGTGAGGCCTCTAATGTTYTAAGTATATATATTCAAAACTCAGTTAAGATCAAACTTTGGGGATGGTACTGATACTGTGCTCTTCACTTTGACCATTCTAAAAGCTTGGGACAAATTAATAGTTCAATTATACAAATACTGAGCAGAGGTTTGGTATTTAAGGTATTTTACCCCTGATCTTTGTATGACAGATTTATATTTGGGATGCATCAGCTGACTTAGAAAACATCCAGAGTTAGGCAGCTTTGTTGGCGTTAACCAAAAGATTGGGTAAATTATGGAACCAATAAAATTGCCAAGATTTGTACTTTTCAAAACTAGTTGCTGCATTCCTGATTTATTAGCTAGAACTTCAAAGGTTTGTCATAAAGATAAATAAAAGAGCATGGATGGGAGCATAAATACACGAACTCGACAGCTCTAAAATACACTGTTTACAGTGAACCGGGAGAGAGCAGCATTTCAGGTCATATTTTATATCYAGCAGAGCAAAACATCAGAACTGATATAACTGATAACTGCTGTAAAGAGTGCAAAACCGTTTTCCCAAAGATGGAAAACCTTTAGATATAGCTGACCAGTGTCCAGCTTTAAAAACTAAAAGCAGCCAAAATGTTAGAAAYGGACTCATGTTTGCTGTGATCCCAGACCCTTCTCAACAAAAATTGATAGCCCTTTGGGAAGGGGAAGAAAGCAAGACCTCTCTCTCTCGCATATAATAAACAATGTAAAAATGCAAGAAGTAGCACAGTTAATTGATTATGAAGATTCATGCATCAGAAAAAAAAATGTCCCTTGTCCCCCACCTCGATAAATTCAGGACAAGAAAAATGATGATACTTTACCCTTCGAAACTCTATATTTGATTCATATGCTGTAATAGATAGTACTTATGGAGCCATGTGAGCAGCTAACAGACACATGAAATGAGTAGCAGTTCAACCAATTTTACTCCACGAAGAAAAGAATCAAAGTAGACAGTGGCTCACAAATGACATCCTGGTACTCTGGTAAGGTCAATGCCAATTCTGCCATTCAATTTGCTGAGGTCAGGTTTCACAATGTCCCGTCACATTGTTTTTTGGCCACACACGCCAAATACTTTTTCACTTTGAGGACCAAGCTGTCATTTTTTACTTTGTTACCCTGCCCTTTAACTGTCACTAAAGTGACACTGATGTATATCCCAGGAAACAGAAAGACAATTTTTTAAATTATTATGTGCCAGGAACTCATTCCCTTTTAAATATTACAGTTGCTGAGTTGCTATTGCCTTGTACCTTATTAAGGCTAACATTTACAGTGATGGCGTGTACACAGTACACTCATTAACTGGTTTTGCAGTGACCAAGTCTGAAGTTAGTATTTAATTGCCTGGAAACACTGTTTTTTTAATTCAAGTTCTTCTCTATTCATACTATTCCTCTTAAAAATGAGTATGTTCAGTATCTATATCCAGTTTTACAAACATGAGGGGTTTTTTTTTGTTCTGTTTTTTAATAACTATAAGCAATTAGCTGGGGATATATAAACCAATACTGAATTTTCAAATTACTAATTAAAAGTGAAACTTTCCCAATCTTTAAAAAAAGCATCTCAAGTTTTAACAGAAAAACTATGGCTAAACATAGTTAAGCCTTGGCATACCACAGTTAATTTCTGGACAGAAATAAAGAAAAAATAATCCTAAAGTAATGAAAATCATTAGCTGAAAAAATGCATATCAATAAATTTAGTGAAGGTTTACCCTTTAGGGGATCAGGGACAATCTTGTCCTGGGAGATGAGAGCACCGCAAGGCTCTTGTGGGTAGCCCAGCCGGGGTGGGGTTGGCGAAGGCAGCAGATGAGTCGGTGGCTGCAGGGCATGCCCTTCTGCAGCTGCCGCACAGAGCTTCCGATTTGCATCTGCACAAACCAAGACTATCTCCAACTCCTTAAGAACAATCCCCAGTTAGCCATTCCCTGCCAGGTGTGAGACACCATTAATGAAGATTTTAATAAGGCAGYAAAGGTCAGTTCCCAGAATTCATGCTCTAGGGGACCCAACCTTTAAACTCCTTGGTGCCACACTAGATATTTTATTTGAGAGAAGTGCTCCCTACCTGCTTTTATGCATCAGCAAAGCCTCCTGTATCTTTCACAGAAGGATGAACAGCTGTCAACTTGGTGGTGTCTCTTTCAAACAACATTTTCATTCCCTCGGAAGTCTTTTTGTGCACCTAGTATTCAAATCGGTACTTGTCCTTTTCCCATAATCTAAAGACATACACTCAATACACGGAGAATTTTTACACCTGTTATTGCCATAGACCAGCAAAAAATCTGGTATGGTGGGTTACTCTCACCACTGGCCACAGAGCTCCTGTGCGTGGTGGCACAGACCTCCAGCATCACACAGCACAGCAAAGAGAGGCCCCTGCCAGTTTCTTYCAGCTCCTCCGGTCAGAGCCATGGGATTAGGGAGCGCCCACAGGAACGGGGAACATTCCTAGGGAAATTCAGTCCCTCCCCATACTGCAGGCACTGAGGACTCACCGAAGAGTGATGCTCCCTCAGGCTCCCTCCTAATTTCCCCCTTATATCAAGTACATTTTGGCCTCTAGAAAGGAAAATTCACTTCCTGGCTCCAACGTATGTTCTAACAGTTCATTTCAACATGAGTTTTGACAATTCACAAGGAGATGTGGAATCCGCTTCTGCACACTTCTTGTATTCTCCATCTTTTAGTCTAATGGGGACTTGACTTTTTTTTTAAAAAAAAAAAAAAAAAAAAAGCTTTCAATGGCTCTTTTATTTGAGTAACGGTGGAAATTGCATGTTATCATTCTGGCTAACATTTCAAATGAACAATGGTGCATTTACTTGGCCAGAGCCTCACCGTAACCCAGTGATCTGATGTTTTCAAACTTCAAAGTCCATAAATATGCGTGGATGTTCTCAAARGTCGTTAGCGTAGCCAGGCTGAGCTCATGATGCAAACAAAGTGAGCAAAAAAAAGCCAATGCTCAAAAAGTAGTTTTATGTAACTGTTCAGAGACTAAAAACTATATAAAAACCCCTGAACTCCTTTTAGAGTAATGCTTCAAATTGAAAAGTTTAACCGATGACAAACTCAGTGAAAACTAAAGCAAGCTCTTCCAGCTGTCTTTAGCCTTGCTTTTTTCCTCCTTTTCCCAAATACTTTTAAAATGTCACTGCTCAGAAAAGCCAAATTAATGGCCCCAGATCCTGAAATCCTCTGCCCAAACTTTCTAACAATGCCACTACATTTCAGAGCAAGGAGAGTTATCAGATTTTCTACCCATTTCACCACTGACCTCTGTCAAACCTGTGCAGAAGCGAAACACAGAAGAGCAGAAAAAAGCATGTGCCACCTCTCCAATAGACTGTTCACTTCATAAAATTGGCCATCCAACAATATCACAATTTTCTCTAATTACCTGCCTGCACTCAAGTTAAAGTGGTCGAGTCTAAACCCTCTAAACTTCTAGTATTTCCCTTGCATGTCTAAGACTAAACATAGCATATAAAACAAAATTTTAGTATTTAAAGCTGAAGTTAATCTTTGGCTGTGATTAATAAAACCAAAAATTATTTTCTGAATGACCTGATAGAGTAAGTGTAACAACCCCAACTCAAGTTTTAATTAAAAGATCTGAAATGTCTCTTTGTAAGATTTTTTTTTTTCATATAACAGTGCAAACTTCAATGACTAGTTCTTTGCTACAGTAAAATTAATGCTTTCCAGAAACATAACAATTTTGCTTAACTTCTGACAGCATTCTCACCAGCCTGAGGTGTTCTGTGACATAGAAACAGCGCATTGCTCCCACCTGAATGCTGTACTGACGACCACAGGTATTTCAGAAAAAGCAGAAAAGGAGCTGAAMTAAACAGCAAGACATACTCCAATCTGAAAACTTGCAATTTCATGTTCGATTAAACAAAAGGATAGAAGTAGGAAGTGAGAGGAAATCCAGTGTTGGGAAAACAGAATAAGCAATACCAAATTTGCAGTCACATCTAAACTTCTAATAGACTTCTAATACTTCACCTCTTGATATATAGTCCTATATTCTATAGCTTATAATTGACACAGTTCCACTCAAAAAGCCAGAAACAGAAGAAATAGAAGAAGAAAAAAATCTGATAATTGCATAGAAGCACCACATAGTTTCCTGCTGTAGCTTTGTGCTCAGGTAATGAAGTGGGATGACACCACGATGATTTTCTGCCTGTCACTATTGCTGAGCAACACACGTTGTCTTTTAATGGCTAATGTGCCYGTGTCCTTAAAGAAAGGGAATATACTGACACTCATTGCAGAAATATATATTTTCTTGAAATTGAGCCATTTTGCTGTCTATCAGCCTCGCAAGCTATATCATTAGTTATTTTCAAAGCCACAGGATTTAGGGATTTACATAACTTGGAGAAAGTTGAACTCTAGATGATGCATATTTCTAGGGAATTGCACGCCGCGCTGTCCTCCTCTCGGTAAGCAAAACCCATAAAAGTTATATTTCATGACATCTCAAACATATTCCCTCTAGCAGGTTGGAAGATTGAAATCTTCCTAAATATCCTATTCTCAGCAAAAAATTATATCCTGCCTCGAAGTTACATGTAGTAAAAATATGAGATGAAGAAGTTGCAAACATTTATGAATGTATTGTCAGTTACATACGCCAAAGACACTTTGACATCAGATCAGCTAAATCCATCTGACAATGCAGTAAGGTTTTCTTGTTGTTTCCTCGGATGGCACTCCTACTGCAGTCGCTAACAATGCTACATGATCAAGTTGCCTATGCAAATTAGCACACCCTAATTGTCAGCAGCTGAGCTTAACTTCTAATGAGCCAATCCAATTGTATATGTAAATGTCTTCTGGGATTGATTATTGGAGCTAATAGCATTTGGAGTTTGGGTGGCTTGTTTGCCTCCCCCTCTGCCCACAGTGTTTTAAGATAGCCTGGAAGTAAGCAACATAATCTCATCTTGGCTACAAGCTATTTGGTCATGAACCTTGATTTTAGAAATATTTTATTTCAACAGTTCTGAATTCTGATTTAAGTGCATATAAAATAGGATACCCATGTGGTAGCACTTCACAATTGTATTTGTAAAATACACTAATGCCCTTCTCAAGAATCACTCGTTCTTACAACCAAATTGACTATCTGTCCTTGCTCATGATCTATCTCATTTTTTCTGAAACAGATTCAAGAAAGCAGCAGAATTTTTGTCCTCTATTTACATAGCCCACAGTCTAGCCTGGCCTAGAGCRCACAGCTTCTGTACCCAGTGGCACTGCAGTGAATAACACGATTACTACCCCTTGTGGCAACTTTGGCCTCTTAACCTGTATTGACCAGGTAGCTATCAATACCTAGCTCAGAGTGGGGTCAGCCTTCAGCACAAATTGACAACTGCTTTTTCAGAGTGCCCTAAAATAGGACCTTTGTATGTAAAAAAGGTTTTTTAATATATATTTATATTTGTATATATGCTCTTTTTTATATATAAAAATAAGACTGATATAAACAACGCAGAATTTTGAACTCGAACTTTACCCATTTTGGCATAATCCTGCTCTGAATTCTGCAAATGAACCCACAACTCCAACATAAGAGCAGTTACACTGGAGCAAGACAAAGGTCTACCTGGGATCCAGCTAATTGCCGTTCTCACCAGCCAATAATGGATGCTCACATAAGAGAGGATGAACTGGGCATGCAAACAGTGGTACCTCCCCTGAATGCCATTTCATTACCAGGGAGAAAGCGTTTCCAAAGGCCAACAACTCTCAATGTAAAACCACTCTGCACGGAGACATCGAGATGACTTGGCAGCAGCAGCTAAATGTGCCGGCAGTCAAAATGGTGATGACTCATCCGTGGAAATGTTGCTCATCTGTAATCACCTCTTGAGGCCACCAAACCTTGACCACTTCTTTCTAGGATACACTGCATGCCACAATCCGCACTCGAAATTTTCTACTAAACAGCATTTCACTGCCTCTCTGGGACCCAAAATGAACCTGTTCCCACGCACCTCCCCACAATTGGGAAGGATTTTGCAATCTGCTGGGCAGCATTGCATCAATCCAAATAATGTCATCTACACAGCACTTGTAAGCTGAACAGTGAAATGAGTAATTCATTCTTTCAGGAAAGAATTTCACAGTCTGTAAGTAAAAAGCTCTGTTTGTTATGAACATTTGCTTTCTGATGCTAAGAATTTGGAATCATGGAAAATTCAGATTGACTGGTCCCTGGAAGAGAAAAATGTCTAATATAACACTGGTAAATGGACCGTGGGTATGGGTAGAAACATCTGTTACTTGAGCAACTTGGGCTTTATTTTTCTTTCAACATGGTAATATGAAGCACCAAAGTGAAACGACATCTGGCACAGAATATTTCATTGTCAGCTAGACCTTTTGTGACTTGTAAATGCACTTAAACTGGGGATGCAGAAAACAAAACTAACAAATATTTTCTGGAGCAAAAGCATTGAGTGGAAAACAGTTGAGAGAGAGATATATATTTTACTGTTCCCCTTTAAGAACAATGTCTTTCTCCATTCATACTCTAAATGCAAACATAAAAATGTTCTGGAAATCGAAACATTCCTGATGAATTTGTTTGTTTAAGTAGAGTAGGCAAACGTCAAGTGACAGCTGGCACCTGAAATTTTGTAGGAAATACCAATACTATCACTCTTCTGTATTGTTACTGACCAGATGGTTATTTATGGGCCTTTTGACCTCAATTTCTTTCAAACTGGGAGTAGTAGAGTTGAACAGAATGTAAGATAAGGGTAATTATTTTTAAAGAACTGCAATGTAAAACCAGAGCATTATTTTATTCCAGACTGACATCAACTTCAATACAAACCAAAGGCAAATTGTCTGGCAGGAAATGAGACCATTCCAGCTGCTGATTCCAACTTTTATTTCACATTTTTTATTTCCCTAGGTAGAATATATCAACTATAGAAATCATCACCAAATTTTGCTAGAAATTACCCCAGAGAGTACTCAGTCTATACAGAGAAGTAGAAGATTTATCTTGATATCATTTTGAAACCACATGGAAGTGATATCTTTCAAATGCAACTTCTGTTAAAGGTGGGTTTTAAATCATACCCATTGCAGTAGATATCCAAATAACAGAGTGTAAGTAACTATGTTTTCTCTTTAAACAAAGGCAGCGTGGAGGTTATAGTCTTTCTAAAATCACCTTTTCAGACTCGCTCAAAGCCTGGTGCATTTAAAAAAAAAAAAAAAATTAGTTCAAAACGGATTGCAACAGAGCTAGATAATAAAGCCTGCCTGGATATCTTATCTTTTTAAGCAAGAGAGGAAAAAATTGGTCCTGAACACACACTACCACTACAATTACAAATACGAACACCTACACAGCTACAGCTCCACTAAAACCACACATATTTTTACTAGAAGTAAACGTAGCTTATGATATTTCACCTTTTCTTTTGAAGAATTCCAGACTTCCCCATATCGCCTACAGCCTTATCCGACTCTCTTCAGTTTTGTCCGCAATGGTATTTTGTTATTTGTTCTGTAAATCCAGCACAGAAGACCTGCTAGCTTCCATCTCCCTGCAGACGTTACTTTGGATGATCATATTCTCAAAAAGCTGATATTCATTTATACTGAGACATGCCCATTTTAAAGGGGGCCAATACTGTCATTTCTGGTTCATTCAGGGAGAGGAGGGGCTGAAACTGTTTTAATGGTCTCTTATTCCAAAATTTAATTATAAGAATTTAGTATTAAGCCCTTTAAAGATATATAGAAACAAAAGTTTGATGGATAAAGGTATCAGTAATGTGCTATCTGGGCCCTGCAGAAGGCAGGGATGCAGTACACCTTCTCACATACCTTTATAGGTCACACACATTTATGTTTCCTRTTTGAAAGTGACAGCGTACAACAGTATCCAAAGAGCACGTATAAACGGTATGGCACTACTCTCCTACAACCTGCCTTATGAGCAGAGATAGACAGATGTGGAAAAAGTTACCCAGTATTTCACTCGCAGAAGTAACAGCAAAACGGCTAAGGAAAGGATAACACCAGATGTGCTACGCATTGCCCGTGTCTACAGAGCAATTTGTTGTGAGRACTGGTGCACTGTAGCTGGAATGGCAATTACAACAAACACACATCCACTGAAACAGCCTGGGCCTGTTATTCTACTTTATGGTGGCTCCATTCCCTGTGTTGTTAGTGCAGAAAAAAGTACTCCATCTGATGAAGCGTACATGCCATAAAGAGGAGGAGGACRCAATACGAGGAAATAATGCCCTGTGTGCCTTATAAATAGGCGCCCCTCAAGATTTTGTCAGTATTGAAAAACCCTACTGAAAGCAAACATAAAATAAGTGGAGGACATGGAAGGACAGAGAGGCATGGATAAAACAAGGGAAACTTGTTTGTATGACAAGTAATGAAACCAACCTCCAGAGACAGAAAGGATAGCCGTGAAAGAAACACAGCAACAAAAAAATGCACAATATAAGACCACAAATTCTTGCTCCCCCATAAAACTGCCATAGCTAACTTTATCATGTTTACATGGGATGTTGGCTTGAGTTTAAAGGAAACACTCCCTATACTATATATAGTTGGCAAGAAAAAAAGGTTCTCTCCAAAGCTTCTGGGAGCATATGTTTTCCTGAATACATGGAATAAAAGTAGCGATTTGTGCCATTACAATATATATTATTCTAAAATGTGTCTGCATGGCTCAATCAGATTTCTTCATTTAAAAATATAATGCAATGTAATTTTATTCAACTTTTTAGAAGTGAAATACAACCCATGAATAACCTCTTTCAAATCTCTGCCATGAGAGCAAGTTCTCTAAATGTTATTCTGAAGCACCAGATAATGACTCCCAGCATCTAAACCCCAAACCACTTGTGAAAATTCAGCCTTTCAAAGTGCTCTAACTCTATTACTTCCAGCTGCTTGCATCTGCCCAAATGTACTGAATCTCACACACAAAGCCAGTAAATCAAAGGAGGAAAGTGGAGGAAAACGAGAGTAACAGAACTCTCAAAGACGCGTACTGAAAAATAATTTGCTGCTATTAGGGTCTACCGAATTCTACATATTTTCAAAAACACCACCAGCACTGAAGTTCCTAGACAGCTCTTTCCACAGAAGAAGCCATTTCAATCTTAAACGTGCCTTATATTTCAAAGTAATTTTTCCTCTAAAACCCGCCCATTACCACAGTCAAGAACGATTCTCAGAGAAATCTCACAATAAACATATATCCTAGTGTATGACGTTTTAATTATCTGCATATATATATATATATAGCAAGTAGCATAAGACAGCTGAAACTGTCTTTCTTTTACACTACAAAGACAATACATTTTATAGAGGAAGCTTAAATACATATATAGCTGGTTCAAGTAACCTGCACATTCCTCATCACATGCAAAGSGGTGAGTAAAAATTAACGTTGGATTTCAGTAACTTTGAAGACAAACAGCTTAACAAATGGATACAATTTCTGATTTTAAGTATCAGAAAACAGACTGGCAAATGCTTTTGATTTTATTAAAACACTTAAAGGCTTTTTGAAATGTTAGAGCACTTTTGATTTCATTTTTTTAAAATACTTTTCCAGCCTTCCTGAGTATTTGGAATGCAAGATATTGTGATTGCAGTATTTCTTCACTCCCTTTGGTTAGTTTTTTTTTTTTAACAAATATGTAACTGAGATAAACCTCATATGCAAACGTACTCACTAATGAAGTCACCAGAACTGGACTCTTTATCCTTTATCTCTAAAACATTTGTCCTTCCACCACCAGAGCTAAAGGACACTTGTTCCGTTTGGTAATAATAGCAGTACTCTCATCCTTCCCTTTTTGCCTGGCCACTGGAGAACCACCTCTGTCACACACACGTGAAAGATCAACATTTGACATGCCTCTCCCTACCATGAAATAGTACAGTCCTTTTTGTATCTCTTCAKTTTTTCCACAGAAATTCATCTTCGACTTCAGTCAAAGGAAAACCTCAAATACAGCAAAATGCAAAGCTGGAAACATCTTTTTAAGATAAGTATCTTCATAGATCTAATTTTAAAAATCTTAATTGTACCTTTTATTAGCCCWAATTAATTAGTCATTTTAATTCTATAACTGTCTTCAGGTGGGAGGCATATATGCCCATTATCTAGATAAATCATATAGATGGCCTAGTTTCCCTTTATATTTCATTTCCCTATATTTTGCCAAATCTGGCAAAATGCTTTGAAGTACAGCTAAACACAGGAAATAAAACCACAGTTTCACCGAAACCAAAGAATTTGCTATAAAATTCAAYGGGAATAAGACTTCAGTTTAAGGGCAGGCCTTGAATTGAGAACAAATTAAAACCGTAGAGAGATTTAAGACTAAACCAAGTTGAGAATATCCCTAAGATGACCAACCTGCTTTGAAAATATACCAGCAGACTTTGCCAGACCTCATTGCTAGCTCCTGTGCCTCTAAATACCATGTGTATGCATGAGCAAACAGTCATTCTTTCAGATGCTCATCTCAGTTAGAAATGGAATCATTTCACACAAAAGGTGGTTGGTGAGGAGCTCAGACCCGACTTATTCCTCACCTCACTCTTAACKGTTGCATATTTTCCCAAATTAACTACACTAACATGCCTGGGTAGAGATACTCTGTATAATCTATTATCTTGGAATCTAAACAGTAGGTAATGACAAAAACACTGAGTCTTAGGACACACAATTATTAAATATTTGTGCTGATTCTTTCCTCATTAAAATTGAATATATCAACGGAGCTGTGGTTACAAAATCTATTTCAACCTGAAGTGAGATTGTAATCTATGAGACKCTAACTCAATGAAATAATTGACCTCAGTGAATCAAGTGTCAGAAATATGGGTTGCTCTCCAAGCTGCTTGCGCATACCAGCCACAGGCCCTGTGGCAAATGATCCATCCTTCCCTTTACTTCTGAATGGTCTTTCCACATGAGGACCATTTTAAAAACCTGTGCACTTGAAGAAAGCAAAATGCAGACATGACTTACACCATTTGCCCTTTTTTTCCCCTCTTGTTAATATTTTAGGTTGTTTTTCACATGAAGTAATTACTGTTTCTGTAGTTAAAAAAAAAAAAAAAAAAAATCCCTGTCATCCCTATCCCAAGCATTACATATTTTGTTCTACAGTTTTGAATTGTGGTAGTAAGTAGGGTTTCATTATCTTACTAGTCCCACTAGTAAGGGCTAGTGGCTACAGTTATTCAGAGACTAAAATTCTGAGGAAGAAAAAAAATTATCAACCTTACCCTATTACACCAGTGAAATACAAAGAGATAAGCTCTTACACTTTCCTACCAATAGCTCTGCCAAAGAAATCCGTACATGTTTGAGCCTTAGAAGGAACTTTGAGTGAATAAAGAAGGTACATCACAACCTTTCCCAAATCCACACTATGTGCAGAGCCACCCATTTAAACTCACCTCTGGGGCTTCAGCAGGCTCTCGGCAGAGCACAGCTAAGCCCCACCAGYGAGGCTGATGATTTGTATCAAACATGGTCAAAATTTCAGTGGCTCGTGCTGACTGAACTGGAGAATGAGCCAAATCCTCAGCACAGTTGAGCTGATGGGTTCTGGGATGTGACCCATTTCTTTGACAGCTTGATCCTGGTGTTGAATTGGCATGACTGCTCCCACGTGCTTCCTACCCAGGCAGGATGAAGAGCAGGTATCACGCAGCCAGTATGCTCAGTGTACGTGCTGCTAGTTGAGAAGACCCTCTGGCAGCCACGTYAGGTATGCTAACCATGAACTGTGCTTTATTACAGACACTTGCCAAGAAATATTCATGTGGTGTAGAGCAAGTRCTTAGAGAAGTGAAGGAGAATAGCATTTTTAGAAGCCCAAATGGTATCCACTACAAATTGCTCAACATTAAACAAAGACCACACTAAAATAACAGTAACGTATCTCAAAAAGTATCAGGCCAATGGGTTAAATTCGAAATTTTATGGTGGGATTTGTAATAGAAAAATAAGTGTCTTGCCAAGGTAAACTAGACAGTAAAGCCTAGGTAAACTAGACTAGAGGTGAAAAGTTCCAAAGACACAGATGAATGATGTAGCCACTATGAGATATGAAGATTTTAACTAGAAACTCTGAGAACGAGTAACGCTGATGCAAACATTGACTTTCAGAGTCATTCCATAGAAATGGACATGGTCCAGAGTGTTCAACACTGCGCTAAAAGAGGGAAGGATAAAAATTTGCAGGGATCACTGGTTGACAGAAAATGGAGAAATCATTTTTCATGCTGATAGAAGTATTCGGAAGGGTGGTACCTGGAAAGGTGAAAGGGATGAGGTGTGTGCTAAAATGGTTGAAAAAGCGAGGCCTTCTTCAGGACTTGGCTAAGAAAGCATGTGTTAGAATAAGAAAGGGTGAAAACAAAGAAAGGGTTTCCTCAAAGATATACTAGTTTAAACATTTTACCTAATATTGAACTCAAATCATTGCTATTGTGTGCAGCAAGCATCAATTTAAATAATTAAATCAGCACTCAATTGGTTTTGAAAAAAGTTGACATACTTAAGCTTAAATCTTTTTTTCTCTTCTCGTGCTCTCCGACCCTCATATTACTTGTAGTGTTGTTACTTAGTAGATAGGTCATCCCTTTCTTCTCCACTCACTTTTTTTTTTTTTCCAACATGCCAAGTGAGATACAGAAAAGGTGCACTTCATCTTGTCAGGTTGTGTCTTATCCTATTCAAAAAAATAGAGAAGTCCTGTCTAAAAGAAAAAACAGATGGCATCAAGTGAAGCCTAAAATGTCAGCATGAAACATGAAGGCAACTTCTTTTTCACACAACTTTGACCATAACATATCAACACTTCCTAAGCTTGCCATTTCAAATAGAAAAGGAAGGATTAGAGCCACGAGATAGCCAACTGAATTCATTCACTTGCAGTCTGCTTCCATGCTCAGGATCTCAGGCTTTAGGAGTCTACGTGGGCAACATAAGCAAACTCCTACAGGGACAAGCCCACATTGCACTGCAGAGTGTGATAAGAAAATGTTCTTTATTTAGCTTCAAATGTAAGGCAGATAAATATTTACAAGATTAGCTCAGCACAGTTAACACAAGACTTCTGGGAATTTTGTAAATTTGAAGTTACAGTTGTCACTCTGGACAAACAAATCCTCAAGTGGAGGCAAATTAAGAGAGTCTTTTCACTCTGTATTAGCAAATTTCATGGTGTGCTCACRGCACACTTCCCTGAGGTTTCAGAGTCACTCTAAGAGTTAAACTACTGCTTTATTCAGACTGACTTACAGCCTCTTTCAAAATACTAAATGCTTTTCAACCATATACATATGCAGCCAAACATCTAATTATATTTTGCCATACAAAGTAGTATGAAATAAACATTCACTTTAAATATCATTATCTTAATTATGGTAATGGCTTCAGGAGAAACCCACAGAATTATGGCTGATGATATTAGTCTGCTCAGTCTTAGAAAATAATACACACCCAACAGCTACGTAGATCTAATAATAACAAGAAACAGCAGAGCAAAAAAGTAATTATAGCTGAAGCCATCCTGACAATTTAGTGAATGCTGCTAAAATCAGTGGATAAAGATGCATAAAGATGCCCTGTTTTCAAAGGAACAGAGTTCAGCATAGCTTTTTAAGTTTAGTCAAGAGAAGARTTCTTATTTTTATCCTGATAATATACATGTTGGTTTCCTAGCTAGTAACGCGCTTCCTGCCTGATTGGGATAGCTCATTACTGAATGAGGTAGACTCCCATAGACTACAAATCCAGAAATACTTTTCAAGAGTTTTCCAGCCTGTATGCAATAGTCTGCACTCCACCATGACAGATGATGGAGGAGGAAACAAAAACAGGAGAATGACAAGACGAAAAAACTTGGTGTATGGATAAACATAAAGGATCTATGACTACAGAAAAGATGGGGGGAAAGAGAATTAGGAATGCCTTTACTCTGTGTCGATAATGTTGCTTTGCCCCTAACCTAGTGCCATTGTACCATGCCTCTGGCAAATATCACCATAGGATAATAAAAGCATAAACACCATAAATGATGCAACCACGACTCATTTATTACAGACTYCAGTTTAAGATTTGATTTCTTTTCTTATAATAACTACAATAGAATTGGCTGCAGYAGTCCTTAACAAATAAATACAGTTTTGGTTCACTTTGAATTCATGATGGTTCTTTTGCTGTAGCAATACAGGAACAGGGCCACTGTCCAGGTGCTGTGCACTACTGAGGGACATGCATTGGACAACCAGTGCCTGTCCAGTCTGGTTGTCCCACACTTACTGAGTAAATCTGATGTTCTCAGGATGCCTCGGAGGAACTGTACTGTTCATGCAAAACTCTCTCAAATGTGTGCTGTTATTGGGAATTAATGGAAAGATGCAGATGTGATTCTTGCTAGTAAAAGGAAAAGGCCTTTGATCATACCGTACAAATGGATGGCACCGTTGTCACATTTCAGAGAAAGAGATCAGCAGTTTTCATSCCACATGTKTTTCKGAATCTGAGAGAATCACCACTACTMTGTAAACACCTTGATGTAAACACCTTGCKTTTGGTGTCACCTGCAACGGACAAATGCCTGCTTATTATAAAAAGGCATAACAGCTGCTAACTAATCATAAATATTTTTTTTTGTTGTTTACTCAATGATGAATATCCACCAAGAACACACTACTACTTTCTCTTCCTTCCAAGGACTTACACTGAATTGGAGGAAGTAGAGAAGACTGTGCCTCATATAGATAATGATGAGATTTTATGCTTCCAGCAGCAAATCTCAGCCTGTTSTTCTTAGAATGAAGAACAGCTGATTATCTATGAGGTGTATTTTCTGGATTGCCAGGGATGCTACGTATTGTGTATTTCAGCAAAGCACAAGGAGATAGTGTCTTCTCACCATCTGGGAACAGCCCCCTAGTGTCATGTAAAAATAGGTTATACAGAGGGGATGCTAATAGCAAAGACTGTGATGATGATGCACAGGCAGAAACCCCTTCAGTTATCAACGGCCTGTCTGGCCCTGACAACAATAGTTGCTGCAGTACTTCAGAGGTCACTGGCACGGGCAAGGCTCACTTAAGAAATATTGTGCGAACATGAAAAAAAATAGTCCTGAATTTTACAGCCTCGTTATAAGAGACAACAGATGGATGCAGAGAGATGTCAACTATTTTGCGAGTATTATGCCAAAGGGTATTTTAAGAAAGGACTTCAAGGGTTTAACAAATGTTAACAAATGTTTTCAGGGAGAACAAGGGGAATAATTTGCAGGACGCATAAAAGGTCTTATCTCAGAATGTAAGAGAGAGGCTGGCCCAATTGACTTCTCAGTGTGGAATCATAAGGAAAAAAAGGCCACAGAAGTGAACACATCCATCTGTTGTGCTAGAAAAAGGTAATGCAAAAAAAAGGAGTAAGATGGCCAAGGCAAGAATTAAAGATATGAACTTTACAGCAGCATCCCAAACATATAAGAGGAGGCCACAATTGAATTTGGGAGAGCCAGAAAAAAAAATAAAGATAGCCGGAAACAAAATGTGAGATGATGTTTGGACCAGCATTTCAGTTCTGTGGCTAGCTAAAAAAAAGGTGTTGATCTTAAAAATCTTCCAGCCTTAGACACAGCATGGCTGCRAGGCCCTAGAGAGAGGTAGGGATGAGGGGCTTATCATTACAGGATGAGGGGCAACAATTTAGGTTGCAGTGACCAGTGAAGGTGATGGAATTATTTGGGGAAATGTGACTGTTTAGGAGCTGAGCCAGAAGTTGAAGAACAGTAAACCTCATGCTTGGGTAAGAGAGAGCTCACCCTCACTTATGGATGTGCTTTCAACAGGTTTCTGAATAACAGACAAAAAAACCCAAACCCCACAACAGTTCAAAACCATTGTTCSCTCTCCCTCAAGAAATAATTGGGATGACAGCACTGGTGCAGTTTTCTAACTATACAGAATTGTATTACTTTATTCTTACGAGGAATGGTTTCCTGAAAGAAACTCCCTTAATCCATTAAGCCTTATGTGCTTCAATCACAAAGATGCACAAAGAAAGTGAGGGGAGAGCGATGTATTTCAGGCAATTAGACACAAAATGACATAGCTGTCATTGCTCATTGACTTCCTTTGACAATATCTACTGCAAATGGCACAGATCCCTATGGAAGTCTTTCAAAAGCTCACACTATTTAATCTGCAGGCATTTTAATTAGAAATAAAAGTGATATTTTCTTCAAACAGTCTGACAACAGGGTGAACAACAATGATCCAGACAGCCTTAAAGCACTTGAGGATAAGGCTTTCAACAAGTGATACGCCTTGCGCATGCTCACAAGCTGTGTACGTAGCTTGGCRTTTCAGAAGACTAAATGGCAAAAACTGGAATATGTTTTCAATGGCATGAGAAGTGGGTGTTGTTTGATTCACTCTCCAAAGAATCTGAATATCTTGTTTAGCTCAGAGGCAAAAACTAGAGGTGGGGGAAAAAAAAGAAACACCACACACACCCCCCACAAAAAAACTCAACAAAAAASCCCTGTTCCAGGATGTGTCTAGAACATAAAATTCTGTCTGGCATATGTTATAGCCTGTTGCTGTTGAATAACATGCCGTGCCCACATGCTGCTTACAAAGAGATGACCCTATCAGTAATTTTGTGAGAATGCCTCTTCTCCTGCCATCCCGTGGAAGAGCTCCAAAAAATCAGCTTCAGGCAAACATYTAGCAGGGTGTAAGGATGAAACCAAAAGCGAAAAGCTCTAACCTACAGCACTTGGTAATCAGCAAGCGAGTTTTSCACGCTGAGGAGGAAGCAAGCCCCCATCTTCCTCCCACACTGGTAGCCACGGTTGAGCACTGTGGTGTTTACGATCCAGAGCACAKGCCTCGGGCGTTCGGCCATAGTCCTGCCTTTCTGCTCAGTCAGCCCTCATGCCTGCAGAAATCAGCTGCCAGTATTTTAAAGGRGGATGTACTGACTGCATTCAATCTACATGTTTACCCAGGTTTTGCTTTATCCAGGCTACCCCATCCTGCCAACATCCCTGGAGAGCCCACAGTTGATTGTCATAAGCGGATTCGCCCAACAACTCGCAGCTTTGACAGCAGCTGGCCRTTGCGAGCCCAGGTAGCAAGCAAAGAGAGTGCTACTCTGCCAAACTGAGGCATTAGCCCTTTATCATTAGTTGCCACTTTTCTCCCATTTTGTGACAAATTCCAGACAATCAACAACATATCAAGCAGAGGCACAATTTACACAAGTCACTGTGTTTATTCCAGCTGTGCGGCTCCTCTAGGAGAGGAAATACCTCAGTTCTGAGCAAGGCATCAAGCGAACACAGAGCTACTGACAGTGTTACAGTTATGGAAGTAAAGAACACTAATGCATGAAAACAGGACAGTATCGTAGTATTGATTTTGCATCAAATTTCCATCTGCAATCAACTGTGTGCTGCAAGAYGAACCAAAGGAACCACGTAGTTTTCATAAATAGGTGATTTTCAATAAAACCACAAGGCTGCTGCTCCCTCTCTGRTTTGGGACTCCAAGATACAACCTCTGTCATAGGCTTCTAATAGTTAAGCAATTATTATATAACTTAAATATTGAAAAAAAGTGGGACATATGGATAAGCCCAAGTCCAAGCAGCTGAGAAGTTTTGTGGTAGACTTAAAGTTAAATCAAAAAATGACAAAGTTGTTCCCATAACAGGCCCAGTTGTAAAAGTTTCACAGACTCCACTTCTAGCCCAGCAGAATATTCATTTTTAATGGAAAAACTCTGCAGAGAAGGATGTAGGCTGAACAGAAAAATTACAGGCACAGCAGAACTCTCTGGGATCTGTTTTTGTCTTAAGCCCAGTATAGGTTCTGCTTCTTCAAGAACTTTCAATTCGCCACTCTATGCTGTGTGTTTCTCAGCAGCACAAGTCTCAAGATTTTTCCTCTGGAGAAATCTTGCACAGATTGCTTGTACCAGTCCAGCCACAGGCTGAGCAATCTGTTCCTGGGTTTTTGTTTTGTATTTTTGTATTGGTGGTGTTTTTTTGGGGTTATTTGTTGTTGGTTTTTTTGTTGTTGTTGTTGTTGTTGGGTTTTTTTTTTTCCTCCTTCTTGGCTTTACCACAATGAGCTCTTTAAAGGTACCACAAGCTGTTTCCTTCTACACCTGAAAACAAAAAATTGTCCTGAAATTTTAAGTTCACCCTTTGAATTCTTATGTTTCCCACCAAGAAGTACATGCTCTAAGTGGATGTTTAGCTGAGCATGTATACAATAGCAGACATAGATTGCTACCAGCAATTTGAGCATTTATAATTTTTGACACAAGACCTTGCAAAAGTTACAGTCATATAGGAGTAYAATTTTGATAATAAATTGCAAAATGAATTTCTAAAAACATCTTTTCCTCTGTTGTAGACCCCAGACTTTTTAGGAGTTTTAGGTACTTGTACTGGGCATCTTCATGCAATCCAATGACAAGTATGCTTAGGCTCATGTATTTTCTTAGATCTACCAACAGAAGACTGGTAGCTTCTTGGTCCTGCTAAGGGATCAACAAAGAGGTTTGCCCTACTGTACATGTCCAAACCACTGACCCATTGAATTACACATGATGCAAAGAACTTCCCATTCATTCCCATAAAAGAGACAAAAATCGCCTCAGAGGCTTCTAGAACAAAAGACTTGAAGCTTGGTGCATCCCAGTTTTCTAATGGACAATCGACACAACATTGTTGAGAGATGAAAGGGTTTTGACTACCTTTGGTTTGTGTAAGTCTATGCTATTTCCTCATAATACAGACAACAATGAAGAAGTGATTATCTGATTTAGAAACCCCAACAAATCTGGGAGAGCGCCAGAAAGGACCTCAGCCTGCTGGAGTCACTGCCCCACACACTGACCATGAAACTTCTCCTGTTATCATCTGCTGTGTCTCAGGACGGAGCTTTTAATACACAGTCACAGAATCTTGTTTCATGCCCAATAAAAAGTATATTGTTGTTGCCAGGGATTAACTGCTCTTGGAAAATGGAAGGATGAAAAACTAGGTAGCAAGAAAACAAACAACATTTCTAAGTATAGATGGCTTGTTCCTAATCCCACGTACCACCTTAGGACATCTAACTGTCTTTAYTGATGTGTGTCAAAAATAGGGAAAGAAGCTGCTCCAATATTACTGACAATAAGCATGAGTTGGTTTTTGATGCAGGACCACAGGAAAAGAGATAGTTGTCTTGACTAAGTTACATTAACTTCAAATAACAACATGTGCTCATCAGGCAATCCTCAAAGCCACAAATAATGCCCTTTTTCAACTCTTTATATGTTCATTGATACATCTCTGAGCATGCAGTTAAGCACTCTTTATGCTATACATTGTAAATGGCAGATTACTTCACAAGATGAAATTTATTTCTTTCTCTCCTCTAAGAGGGAAGGGCCAGTGATCAAGCATTGTTCCAGAACAGAAGGATAAGTTATAAAGCTTACTTGTTCATGGGGGTTTTCTTGGTGGGCTTTTTCGGATATTTTTTTTTTTTTTTGTTCCCTCCCTGGGGCAGAAAAATATATGCTTTTAATGGAAATGAAATGAAAAGGAACATGGATTTAATAATGAGAAAGAGCAGAGGGAGAAATTCACATAATTCAAAACTCATTCTGTGATATCCAAAACGTTTGGAAAATGTTTTATCTGCATTACAGAACTTCAAGCTGTACTAAGTTCCCCTATCCCTAACTTCAATTGTTAGCTCGCTAAATATTTTCCCAAAAGGAATATGAATTAAACATGAAAGGAAAAATTCCACTAAATACAGCCTAGAGAAAGCAGGTGCAGCTTTTAGAGAAATGCCTGGCCCCAGTTCAATTTGTTGGTGTAAATTACATCTCCAATGTCCATGTTGTTGGCATTAGATTAAATTAGGAGTGGATCCTACAAAATCCAAAAAGTTATGCTGATATGAAAATACGATAAGAGAAGGGAGAGCTGGGAGTTCGGAAAGAACGATGAGAAAAAGTGAGTGAGCRTAGCAGAGTAATGTAATGTATATGAACAAACAAAACCAGTATGAGTTAGTCTCTATTAATTCCTTTCCTTCCAATATTTACTTTTTTGCCTAGAGGGAACGTAACATAAAGGAGAATTCCTTGTTTTAGATTATGCTTCTAGCATCCAAAAAAAATTTTTTCAGAACCAACATTAGTCTGGAGACTTCAGTAATTGGACCCATACATCACAGCGGGTTGTCAAAATAAACTTTTATTCTGTTYTGCAGAGCTGGTTATTTCATAAGTGAAGACCTAAGAAGGGACCAATGCTAAACAGTGCTGAATGCCCCCTGCAAAGTGCTAAGTGCCTTGAATGTCCATTAAAGTAAGTGAGAATTGAGAGCAGCCAGCACTTCACAAGAGATGCTAAAATGCTTTGCAACACTGAGCTACAGATATGTCAGATCCGGAACCATTTTTTTTTGTTGGGTTTTTTTTCCCCCCCCCCTCTTTTTAACAAGGTCTGCGTGATGCCACTTTCATCCGTGTTCTTTACAGAAACGTGCTTGTATGCAGCACTCTGTCACCTTATAATCCCCTCTGGTTTCATTCTAACCGACACATACTGACGTGAAGGAGTAGGGCTCCCCGCACTACTGATGGGTATCATGGGAACCCACTGGGCCGCGACAGCAGCCGAAACAGAGTCAGGAACCTCTGTCCTCCCCAGCAGCAGTATTTGGCCTTTTAGAGGAGCAAGAGCTCCTGCTGAGCTCAGGCACATTTATTTGCTCCCGAATGCTGAAGCGTGCAGCAGGCACCCTGCGGGAGGCAAGCTGGACCCAAGCGTACCCTCCACACTGCAGACGGCACCTGCGACGCACACTCTCCCCCTCCTTGCACAAGCAGCGAGTAAGTGATGACCCACTTCATCCATCGGTCAGTGGCAGGCTGGGGGGAACTGTAWTTGAACACATCTGGGACACACCTATCCTGTTTACACAACAGCAAACAGCATGGGAAGTGTGATCTGCATTAAAAACCCAGATATCCAGGAACTTCCAACAAGGGAGTAAGTCCCTTATTGTGACGTGGTACAACTTAAATTGCTGGACGGTGGTTCCTTACCAGTCCAAACATACAAACTAGCAAACAAATTAATTTAGTGTAATCTGATAGTTATAAATGCCCAGCTATAATGGAGTGGGGCATTTTTACAAGGAAATGCAGAAACAGACATTGGCTGTGGTGGACAGCATAACGCAAGACACTTTCATCTTGTATTATCACAGCTTGTTACGTTAGCAGAAGTACTTATTTCAATTTCCATGGTTTGGAGCAGCCAAAGGGAAACTTGCAGCTGATATAAAACCATGAAGCAGTCTGAGTAGCTTTAGAGCAGACACAGTATTTTCACAAAGCAAGTACTAGTGCTTTCTGTGAATATAAAAAACACTGCCGTGACATGACAGACCTGATCTTTAATTACCTCTATTCAGTACATCAGCATTTGTCTGACCTAACGAACATCAGGAACAAAGCAAAGAGGAGATCCTGTGAAACAAAGGGTAAACACAAAAACTATTTCAATGTGGATAAATAGACTCTGAACAATTTCTTATCCACTGCTATTTTGACAATCAATTATACATTTCCTGTAGGATGCTGTAATACACAAAACAAAAGCAGCAGCAGTCAGACTTACTAAAAGAAACAGACCTTTATTTAACAAGTGACAATGAAAAAAACATTCCCTGAAAAAACAGGAGGAGGAGGGGAAAGGAAGAGAAAGGAAAGAGGGGGGAAAAAAAAGAATCATCTCTCTTCAATCTGACAACATTTCATTTATATAAAGTTAGATCTAAACAAAATTTAGGATGATACGATTTCAGCCTATAATTCGAAATCATAGGCTGCCTGATATAAAGTGATGAGGCATTGAAAATATCCCTTTCTAAAGCATTGGTTCTAATTAATTGATTTCCATTTAGTGTTTGCTCATATAAAGCTTTGTTAAATCTTTTCCCCCTTCAAATATCTGTCGACGAACAGAAAACCTCTCCTATGCTTTTGTTTCTCTTTAGAAAATTTCTGACTCAGAGTGGTAAATGGGAATTGGTGAGACAAGTGCAAAAATAATTGGGACCTGCATGATCTCTGTTGGTATGAACATCCCAAACCACAACCCAGCCATTAATAATGTAAACTGCAAGGCTTTGGGAGGTCGAGAGCATCTCCTAGGATACGTCCTGGCATCCAATCACGACCGTTTCGGAGATGAGCACCACTGGGAACATGTGGATTCGGGAGGTGTAGGAGTGCCGAGGCCGCATGAGTCTGCTGGCGATTGCAAGTAACATTAGGCAAGTACAAACTTGCAAATAGAAGAGACGGTGCAAACAGAGAGAAGCTGAACGTGATCAGATGGGAATGGGATTATAATGAATGATTGTCGTAATAAAAAGACACRCCAGAAGAAGGATTTGTTAAAACATATAAGGAGAAGGACTACATTTCCAACACTGAAACACAGTCTATATATCCAGACCGAACCTCTTTTGGATTAAAAACAAAAACAGCCGTGACATTGCCCTGCAAGCAAGACCCTGATCCAGGGAAGCAATTCAAATGTGCCATAGCTGTTCTGGGTGTTCACAGCCTAAGACAGACGTAATCAATTTAAATAGCCAGAATGTAATAACCTACAACACACCAACCCTAACAGTTTACATACAGTGCTCTATTAAAAGTCCTAGGGTACTTCTCCGAAACCTTTAGCTACTAAAATCAATTGCCTGATTCTCTTTAAGTCAGAATCTGATACCTGGCATCGCACCCGTAATTGCCCGTGAACCCTTGGAAAGGCAGGTGCAGCTCTGCAGCACCAAGAGCACAGCTCGGCTCTTACTTCTTTCTCCCCTGCAGCTAAGGGAGGATAGGCACAGCCCTCTGTAAACCTATGTTATCGGATTAAATTAAAGCTCTAGAGGGCAATTCTGCAGCCAGATCCTGACTAGGTGGTTGGAGACAGACAGATGATGAGAAAAAAGGCCCCGACCTTACTGCTTGACTTTCTCCACTAACCCAAAGTAGGATTTGGAGAGTTCTGATACATAAAATAAAAATGAGAGAAAAATAATCTAGCTGCATGGGTTTAAAAATTGTATTTTGCAGACCGCTCAGACTGCTTTACCAGGCACTGGCCTTGAGCACTCCGAGCTGAAGAWACAGGAAGGATTTGTAGGAGTAAACACACTGCAGTGCTGTGGAAGAGGAGGTGTTCTGAAAAACTAATGGCATTAGCTATGGTTTTAAGGACAACTATTAAGCAGCTGCCTAAAYATACAGTATCCAGGGGCTCACATCCCATCTCAACCACAATGCAGCACAAGAAAAAACCTCTCCCAGACTCCAGATGTGAACTTATACAAATGAAAGCACAAAAAAACCATTTTCTCCGTTGTAACTTTTAAAAATTATTGTAAAGGCAAGCTATCTCCAAATGCGTGAAAATAAAATCCAGGTATAAGACACACTGAATGCAGGATGAGTGTCAGGAACCTTCAACACACTAAGTCTGTTTATGATAAGTAGCATAAGAAAAAAGCATTTTACAATTGCTTCCATCCCCAAATACACAAATCAGAGACTGCGTTTACTATCATGGGGCAGGTGYCCTCATATCAGCATGGTAGATATAAGTTATGCCCTTACACGTGCACCAGAAGTGTATACATTTCTACATATTGGTATAGCATTATGGAGATTACACTGGTAATCAGGGGTTCTACAACACAGGATGCTATTTGTCAAGACAACAAAAACCGTAAAGGTTACGAAGTAAATCCTGACCTAAAGGAGCCAATGACACAATTCCCATTCCAGTCGACAGAGCTAGAGGCAGCCTACAGTCCCTGCTGCAAGAAGCTTGTGAGGTAGATTCTTAGTAACAGCGTAAGAGTGGCATAAAAATGGTTGGGCAGTAGGATGAATTGAATGTAAAATGAGTATGTCTGCATAATAAGTGAAAATCTAAATAGACTAAACTAGCAATTTTCAGAGTACTAGTATTTKATAAATCTTCTAGGTGAGTTGAGTTCAATGGGTGTATTTTACCTCCTAAGCAACGAAGGATAAGTAATGGATTATGAAGATATAAGAAATTCTCAATTCACTTAAGTTCTTCCTGTGATAAGGTTAAAGAAGAGTTCAATTACAGTGCAACATTCAAGTTAACATGGAGATAACAATGGGCAGGTACTTGTTACCTGATTAGCTGAACAGAAGAAAAATGAACGTTTGCAAGGAAAAAAAAAAGATTGGCTAAAAAAATAATTAATCTTGAGTACCTATGCAAGTGTAGGTGACACCTGATAAGCTCATTCATTAGAATGCAGAAGCATTCTTCTTTAAGGAATTTATTTCACTGGGATTTCTAGACTCGCACATCCCTTATTCTCCCTTTCCCTTAAAGAAATGTGAGATTTTCCACAACAATCTGCTCACTAATGAGAATTTAATGATTTAATATTATTTGTTGCTTGAGACCGCTCTAATAAAATGAAGGATAGCAGTGAATGTAATGTAGAAAATAAGATTGATAAATTCCTTTGCACATTACCTGTCAGCCTTTTTACTTTGATTAGTAGGAAGTAAGAAAATGTAATTAATTCTCACAATCTATACCCTACATATAAATGACATATTGCCTAGGGAAATAAAGAGAGAAGAATTTATCAGTGGTGTTCATATTTCTCTGTTCACACAAAAGGCAAATGTCTCTTTTCAGAATGGCTATGCAGCRGTGAAACAGAGCAATCACTATTATTTATCACAAATACTAGAAATACCTCTTACACAGAATTACATGGTTCCTAATGAACAGCAGTTTCATTTCTCAGATAAGTGCAGGAGCATGTCACATTCTTCTGGATATTTACAGAAATGTACGTTACATGCAAACAGAAGTATTGTTGTTAAATATGCTTCTACAGGAAAGGGTATTTCTAGGAAAACATTTTACTCAAACTATCATCTCTGCCACAGTAAACCTGAATAATAACGATAATGCAGTATGAGCTAAGCTTTTTGGCTGAGAGGAATGCTACAAAACCAGCATAGTAGCATACAATCTCCCAGAAAAGCATGTAAAGCTAGGCTGTCACTCCAKTTTTTTCAGAAAGAACTGCTCTCGGGTTCTTTCAAAGCTCTACGTATTTCCACAATTACAAGATGCCAGATTSTTAAAATCACATGCTCTTGTCAGGTGACTTAATGTTATCATCAGGTAGAGCTGGAGAGAAGGAAACTATGCAAACTATTGGATTATTACTGGAGAGAAAATCTTGTGTGTTCGGTTTACAGTGAAGCAATATTCACTATTGCCTGCACAGGCTGCCGTCTGGCTTAAAAACTGCTACAGGTTTTTCAGTAGTCTTATTCCTCTTAAAAAGCAGGGCAATTATTTTCTAGCATCAGACTCATCACCGAACACATTTGTTAAAATGGCAATTTCAGGACAGCTATTTCTAGGGGTAATGCCAAAGAGCACAACTGCCYGAAATATCTTGGGATTTTCCTTACTCTGTCCTTTGGGTGTTGGAGTGCYGCATTTCAGAAGCCCAGTGACTGGAGAGTCTCTGACCACCTACCAATTATTAAAACCTCTGCATCTGTGTGTTTCAACTTTATTTGCTAAGTTTTGGGGTAGAACAATGACGATAGAATATCAATCACATTTAGTGTTGCTTCCCCTCATCAGGAATGGAAAAACAGCTAGAAGGTCACTTCTAATGGCTTGACTTGGGAGAAATTTCCTCAAGGTTAGTGGCCRTATACTGATGTAAAACATCTTAAATATTAAGGGTCACTCCTGAATAAATATCTGGAAAACCATTCCGTGATATGATTATCAGCTCAAAAGTATTGGATATCAGCTTCGCAGTTCTTGGTGCTGCTAAGTGTGCCTGTGACAGGAGCTGCTGAGCTAACTCGGCATACAAAATTAACTGATAATTCTAAACACCGGTAGGATAGAGAGTTAATTGGAAAGTCCCCTAGCATTAAATAATTTCCATCTGTCTTCAATCACAATGACTSTTGCACTGGTCTTCCTTTTCTGTCATTCTCCAAAGAGGAAGTGGGAAAAGTACAGAATGTATAAATCATTTTGATAGAAAAAGAAAGTGCTTAGGCAGCCATGTAATGAATCCCCAACACTGTCATCTAGGTTAAAGGCCATGAAAAGTTTTGTAAGATCCTGAGTATAAACAGCATAGCATAATGGAAATCTGGTTTACAGCCTCACACAGCAATATGAAACTCTATCTTAAACAAACACACAAGCTAAACTCTAAATAATCCCATAAACCAATAACTACAGTAAGATAAGGACTAAGCTGTATGTCTTATTCTGAATCTTACTTTGGTTTTTGCATTTTAGCAGCAAATATTGGATTGCCAATTAGATTAGCTGCTTGCCATATTGTGAAAAATGTCTGGGTTGTTTTCAGTCCTTCTTTCTTTCCCACTATTAGAGAGCAGGAACTCAAGCATTCAGTGGAACTCAAGATCCAAAGGTGATGCTGTCTCACACAGTACAGAAAGACTGCAGGTTAGCATTAATCATGAAAACCATACAGAAAAACTATCAGATAAAGAATAAAATGGCTTGTGCCTTGTTGAGAACAGAACCATGCTCCACTCTCTTTTTTTTTTAAAAAAAAAAAAAAAAAAAAAGGAAAAAAAACCAGGTAGGGTTATTTTTAGAAATGAACATGTTTTCTCCATCCTACTCAACACATGCCATCCTGGACAACTTCTAAGTCATGTCAGCAAATGTTTGCTGGGGACTCTGCAACACACTCGCCTGTGTCCGCAATCGCATTCTGATCATTTGTACWTTTGTGTTTTGTATACTTATGTTTATCTAGAACCAGCGGCTCTTAATGTGAAGTTAGAGATAATAGACACACTAAAATACACATGCCCTTGAAGAAAAAAAAAATCAAAATTATTTAGGTTTTGGTTGAGGTTTTTGTAAAGAAAAAGAGTTGATGTCAAACGAGATTCTGAAGAGGTGGGTTGTGCCCTTCACTGCTATGCCTGCCCCCCCAAGGGACCGAAGCAATGGCTGACCTGGGTGTTGGGACTCACACTGCCAAGGACCAGCCTCGTCCTTTTTACATCTAAGTGGGCATCTTAAACAGCTCAGTCTGGTGGTTTACCCCTGTATGCACCAAGCTGGATATAATAAGAGATATATATATTTATATGCACGTATGATGTCCTTGGTAATAATGGTTTGATATTTGCCAATGAAAATTAAAATATAAAGTTTGCGTATTATTAATAATGTACAAGAATAATTGGATGTTGGCTTGTAGAACCCTTGGAAGATTTCTTGGCCAAAGTGTGATGCAGAACAATAGACAATTTCAATAAGCATGACTATATTAAGGAGAGCATTTTAAAAGATACAAGAATTTGACTTTACATAAAATTATCATGAGACTAAGTACTGATTAATTTTTTTAAAGTTAATTAATATAACGACACTGATTTCTAATATACTTTCTATCAAGCTGATAAATATTCATGTTACTTTAATGCTGTCACACAGAGACAAATGAACATGACATACAGCAAAATCTGAGCGTTAAATGTATGCATTAGAGAAAGGATATTCAACTATGACTATATAACTAAGCTCCATTTAGTGTGGTTTAAGAAGAGGTAGGCAAAAAGCCAAGAATATTTAATAACAACATTAACAAGAGCAACAAATTCTGTTTCCATTTTCTGCAACCTAGCAGCCAATTTCATATTTTAGAAGTTATGAAGATTCCTCTAAGCTGTGGACATCAACATAGTGCTTACAAATCTGCAGATTACTCACATTAGCTTGTAAAACTTACCTTACACTTTCACCAGGCCCCATTAGTCCTTCCGAAATTTTAGATATTTTTATGTACCTAGTGTTCTCTCSTGATTCCTCCCTGTAGGATTTTCAGTGATTTACCTTTAGTATATTCACTTTCATAGTCTACTAAGTAGATTTCCCTAGCTTTTCCGGAACAACTTTGCTCCTTTGTCAGACAAGTGAAAAAAGACTTAAAGCACTTCTGCTAGTGACCAAATGTTGACATTCAACTAGGACAATCTGATTCAGATCTTGGGATGCAAACCAAAATAATGCCAGTAAGGAGGGATTAAAAACTGAACTAAATTAGTATTTTTCTTAGCAATTTTGCAATCTACAGAAAAATTAGGGCAAAACCAAATAAATATTGATAAAGCAGAAAACCCCCAAGGTATTTCAATTGATTAAAAAAAAAAATCAGTTGAATTTATTTGGTTTTGAATTTGCAGCAGCTTTTCCTGCATGCAGACAGCAGAAATGGACAACTTCGTCATTCTCACTAATGCTCTCCACAGTAGTAATGCTACATGTCTGTTTGTCTAAGCCTTTTTCCACTCCTAATAAACCTAGAAATCTTGGTACCTCCCTTGCTATAGCACCAGAAGCCCACATTTGCTTCTTTTAATGATCTTCAGTCATTATGGCACAATTTTACCAAAAGGGTGTGTGTGKGGGTCACCTTCGACTACATATTATGTATAGACCTTGTCCCAAGATAGACAACCCTGCAACAGAGCCCGTCTGACAATGGGTTTGGGTAGACAGATCCCTGATAGCTATGGGATAAATAACACAAAGTCCCACTTTTGAATACCCAGCATTAAGTTAAGAAAGTCTTCAATTCTGTGGTGCAAAGATTGACTGAAATAGATTTACTCTACAAGATCACACTAGTCAAAAACTGTTTTGATGGATTAACAGTCCCACAGAAGRCATTAAGCCGTATTAGGAATTATCTGTGTTTTCACCCTCATTCCTAATAATTTAAGCTATCATAAAGCTTCACATCACATGCTTCAGGTAATTTGATCATATGTCTACAGCAGATCAGATAAAATCTGTACTTCTATTTGATGCAGTAATGCATAGATCTAATATCTATAAGCATAAAATTGTGGCCTAAATTTCTAGTTCCGATTGTTATTTACCCAGCCAGCAATTTCTATTACCCAGCCAGCAATGTCTATTCCTTATTTCTTCAGAAACTCATTGATAATTTCCATCCACATCAGCAGTAATGATTCTGAACTCCATCAGATACTCATTTAATGCAAGTGTCTACAAAGTCAGTCTCAGAAAGGCTCAGTGTCAGGTAATCCTTCAATATGGAGAGACAGGTCCACGTACAATTCCTGTTCTAAACTCTCAGGCTGAAGGTCACTGAACTAAATGCACATAAGTTCATGGAAGAAATGGGTATTTATTRTAATTTTTAGTCAGGTGGGTTTAAAACTGACACAGGTTTTTGTGTGTGTGGTTTGTTGTGGGTTTTTTTTTGGTTTTGGTTTTTTTTTTTGGTTTTTTTTTTTTTAGTCAGGTGGGTTTGAACTGCCTTTCAAAGTCATAGGCTAAAAATACTGTATCTCACTCGGAGGGGCCTTCCTAAAGAATAAGCAATAAAACCTCTAGTCAATAAAGGTTTTGTTATACCTTTCAAAATGTAATTTTTCCATGAGTGCGCTGCATCAGTAGTTACCCATTGTTGTGGTTTCTTTTATTTAGCTGAAAGTGGTACAGGCCTTCTCTGCCAGTATTAAAGGCATCACAGTAATTGCTGTAGCTATCTAGGATAAACATGAGAATTGTCCTCAATTTTCATTGCCTCTTACTTGCATTCACTTTTAAATTTGGCTTTTGATCAGAGCATCACCAACTACACTTTCCMCTATTGCTGGAAACTTTAAAAATAACTATATTTTCTTTCACTTTCATTCTGATTTTCACTATGAATTTAATTTTTGCGATTGATAAGACTTAAAAAGAAGCAGTCCCAATCCTGGAATTGCCGGATTGAGATGAACAGAAACGTTAATACACTTTAAGTCAGAGACACATTTCAGTATGTACGTGGCTGTGGGCTGTGATGGTTTTGCTAACTGGGACATTTGACTGGTCAGGAAAGAAACACGGATTTTGGACTGTCACAGGGTGAGTTGTTATTCTCCCTCTGATACTCAGGATCCCAGAAAAGAGGTAACCAGGTGAAAGGAGAGAAGCAGAAGGGCTTGTAACTCCCCTGGAGACTAGCTGAGCAATCACCAGTCTTTTAGCTGTTCTTGAYAATGTTGAGGGAAAACTGGAGATTGGAATTGGTTGTTGCAGGGCCCATGAAGAATTGTTCCAGAAAAGAGCTGGCTTGCCCCAAAGCAAGGAAGGTATCTCATTTTTCTTGTGACAAAGACAACAGATACCGCACAGCAAGCGTCTTGTGCACTCACAGCTCAAGGGGAAAGGGGAAACTAAGGCAACAGGGCTCAGGGCAGCCAGACAGCCAAGAGTCAAATGTCAGAAGTAAAAAAGAGCAGTAGCAGCTTAGTGGCCCCTGAGCCAGGGCCAGAGACCAGCCTGCCACAACAGCTGCTRGACTCTTGTCCTGTCCGAGACCTACAGATCCATCTGAAGGACTGTCTAACTCTTTCCTCAAGGCTCCTGAAGGGACCAGAGAATTTGTTTTCTCTGTTATGGAGCAGCCCTTCCAAGCCCCGCAGTGGACAAAGCTTATGCCAAGTTACGGATATGTAATATACAATCTAGCCTGACATTTCTATGACATACTTGTATAGACCTTCACCCGACCACCCAGACCAATGGTCTCATAACATCTGGCTGCAGTCTGGCTTATGTTACCACAATCCACACAAACAAGAGCAAAGCTTATTTCATTTGGATGATGGGGTCACTGGTATTTGACAAGTGCTAGGCTAAGTGTTATTGACCACATACACAAGGAAAGTGGTAGAAAACTGCTATAGTCAATAGGATGATGTCTCAAACTTTTTGGCAACTTGACAAATGCACTACTTTTTTAATTGGGCCCCTCATCCATAGGTAACATCTACACACACGAGATGGATTGATACCTGAAGACATGGATTCTGACAGGATAGCAACAGCCTTGTGAAGAATACTACCAGTATTTTTGCCTGATGTTTTCTCTCTCGAAAACCATATCAAACATACAAGAGACCCTGAAACTACGACTGCATTAAAAGTCTGCTTCCACAAATTCCTACTGTAGAGAGCCTTTCTCACCATTTCTCATCTTTTGTCCATCAGTTTAACTCAWTTAAAACCCATGTTTAAAATATTCTGAAATATGCAAGCTGGACTATGCATTTCAGTTGTCCAAYTGAACGTGTTACATGAAGAATGACTTCCTACTTATATTGTTCATTTTTGTACTAGCTGTGAGAAACAACCAGTCTTGACAGTTTATTTTAAGATTTAGATGTTTGGTGTTAAATGATGCTGGGTTTAGAAAGTGAGAAAGTTATTGAAGTTTATAAAATATGTGTTAGCAATTATTAGGAAAAAAATTTTTGTTTACTATAGTTCTTCTGATGATGATCATGAATAGGGGAAAACCTCCTGAAACCATAAAAAGACATTAAATTGTCATCTTGCTATAAATCCCCATTCTCAAGTATGTTTTTCAATTGCCAGCTTTGCCAAGTGGAAGATATATTATTTGTTCGCACAGCTGTATTAGAGAGCTATATCAAAACACTTATTTTCCGTGGGGTTTTCTTATCCACATTCTTTTACTGTGCCTTAAAATATTAGCTTATACCAAGTGGTTGTTGCTTAAAACTAAGTTACTGTGTGTTATGGCAATTTCACATTTCTTGTTGCTAGCTGGAAATTCAGATCCTGTTACTGTAAACATACAGACATACTGAAAATATTTAGATAAATCAGAATCATTAAAAGCAAGCTTGGAAATAATAAGGGGCATTCACCATTTCATGAATCTTCATTGGTTTGGGATCTACTAGGGAAGAAGTATCTAAGATTCATTTTGCATGTGTAGTGCTTAAAGACTGATGGGATTTACAGAGGTCTCAGAACTGTATATACCCCAAGGCACTGCTGCTAGATGGTTATGTAGTCACTGAATAGAGAAATATGAGTCCAGCTGCTCACCCTAGAGATCGAGCCATTCATAAACATAAGCGCTGTACTAGCTGTCTTACTACCATTTTACCAAGCACACTTCAGTATGAGCTTCTTAAAAATCTTYGTGCCTCTCACTGTGACTTCTGACAGTCCTTTAATATTCAGTGGGAAATGTARGTGCTTAGCCCCTCTGAAAACTAGGCTGTTCCCTGTCCAACTTCGGACAYCCAYGTCAAAAAACRTCTATAATCTCTCCCAAAGAGAAAGAGAGAGGCAAAATCTTTATCATAAATCTTCTATTAACATGTTATGTGTTCTCTAAAGGTCTGAATTATTTTAAATTTGCACAAATGCTCAGAAAGATTTTTAAATTTTGTCACATACCTCCACTGAAGAAGATTAGTAGCTTCATACAAGCTTTTATTGCACAGAACGTGATTACAAGGATATTTTTAAGTCAAAATTTCACTACTGTGCCTAAAATTCTCRTAGCACTACGTTAGCTCTGTGATCCTGAAGAGATGCACGTATTTCTATGCTACTTCTGTCGCCCAGTTGTAGCTTTAAGTCACTTGATCTTCCACAGAGTTACAGTCATGCGGATGACTTAGGGAAGCCCTGGTAGGAGCAACAAGGCTTCAGCTCCTGAGGGTCAGCCTGCCCCACTGTTCYCCTTGGTACTCAGATTTCTTGACCATAAATGTAATCCTCTGGCCTTCAGCAAGGTCTGAGCATGGGTTCCCTGCGCTGCCTTCCTGGGCTGGTAGCAGTGGACAGCGCTCACTGGTCCTTAATAGCATAGAGACAACTGTGCTGCYGCTTGCAGCAAGGCAATAATAAACAGCTGAAGAGGCACAACTATTTCAATAAACCTGACTGGAGGAAAGGGGGGAGGTTTTCTTCTCTGCTTCATTGAGAGCAACTTGCACTTTTGTTCCTCCACTTGACTCTTGACATGACAGAGAAAGTGTTATGAGAGGAACAGCACGTAAGAAGTACTTTCTATCAATAAAGGAGAAACAGCAAACACTACCTGAAGAAAAAAGCTTTTCTTCTCAGTAATGAAGATGATGACACAACTAGTGCAACTTAGCTTGGCGGCTTCAGGAGTTCTGCTGCCACAGAAATCAGGGCACAAATCAATCTTGTGAATGACAGGACAAAAGTCTTATCAGGACATGTATTTAACAGCAGCTGTAAATATCAGAGATTCTAATGCAGTGAAGATTAAAACAAGCCTATGTTATCAATCTGCCTGGAGAGACTCAATGTGAGAGAATTAGGTGGTGCAGTCTCACTGCATGAGATGATGATAATGTGCAAAGACAACCTGAACATCAATATTAACAAAACAAAAAAAAAAAAAAAAGGCCAATCAGTTCCCCTTGTCTCCTAGATAGGGTAGATGAGGAACACTGGACTAATCCCACGAGAAACTCAAATTACTTGGCGCTGCCCTTGTACCCTGCCCTACAGGAAAGGCAGACGGACCTGGCACTGGGATGCAGGAAACCCCACTGCAGCTCCCAAATCCCTCTCTGAGCTCACTGGAGCTGCTAAAATGTCACAGATGCAGCAGAACAAAAAGGAGAAGTGTCATCCTATTTTTTTTCCTTTCTTAAGTTTGAGACATCTAGGACAGGATTTATGCCATAAGGGTGTCTATGCAGTGTCCGATGCTTTTGGTAGGGAGTGCAGGTACTAYTGTAAACTGAATAATAAGCAACTACATAAATATACCCTTAGAAATCCATAGCCTGGYTTGCTGATTTGGACCTGAGGATCCAAGTCCATAACAAAACGTCCTCCCTCTTTTGCCTTGCAAGCASCCATTTAATAGTAGTCACAATCTATTTTTTACTGCAAAAATAGAACAGAAAAATTTGTCACAGATTCAACTGAAAACTACGTTTTAATATGAATCATACGTTTTCTAATCCCCCCCCCCCATTAAATTATTCTCTGGATAACGAATCAGATATTCTTTTATTAGCATATTTCATTTCTAAGCCTTTCAATACATAGAAATAATATTTTTTTTAGCAAGAGACAGCTCTTAGACAATGAAAAGATATTAAATCGTAGGTCTAAAAATTTCCTTTCTACTGGAAGTCCATATATATTGAGAGGGTAACAGAACAATTGTGCTACCTCAAGATTCATTAACTGCTGATCTCACTAACAGACGAGCAAGAGARAAAACGAGGAAGGGAACCTTTTGAATATTTCATTAACTCTGATATTCAATTATTGTAACAATGCCACTCAGGAGGGCTTGCACTGAATGTCTGTTAGAGATTGTTATTTTAAAAAAATGATAACTGATCAATTTGAACACTCACAAAATTGTTTTTTCAGTTTCACTAATAACATATATTACTCATCCTCCCTTTGGAAACAGGAAAAAACTGTTTATATTGCACTAAAATTCTTAGAATTTGAAGCAAAGTCACTTAAAAGCAAAATTTGAAACTTACATATTTTTACATGAATAATGACAGACACATATACAATTTCTGTATTTTACATAATGGAATATATACAGCAAGAGGACTAATATATTTTTCTTTTTTAACCTCACCAGAGTCTATTTATATGATACAGCTTTTTTCAAAAGGTTCCTATTTTTCACATTATTATATTTCTTCTCAAAATTTCCAACATTTCACAACTATTCTCCTGTAAATTTGGTAGCTTGCAGCAAGTCTTTTCCTTTTAATTATTAACAGGCACATTTTTATTTTTCATTAACTAGACATCTACAATATAAATGCGCCTATGAAATACTTGCCATGTCATTAAAAGCCCTCAGCAAAAATTACCTTTAAATGGCTCTTGTATGGAAGTGATTCAGCATTGTTTCCCCCACTCTACTTCCCACCCTCCTTAGATATAACTGCAAAGGAAAAAAATGTTGTTTTAATGCCTTTCCATTAAGCTAATTAGAAGCAGAACTGCTTCTGAAGGTAAATTAGTAATTAACAGCTACAACAATAGACCCCAGGAAAGAAATCCTGTGTCTCAGCTGATGGAAAACCACTTGTCAGTTGGAGGCATGGCAACTGAGTAGGAAAAAATTTACACATTTATTTCCAAAAGTATGTAAGTGAACACCAGTAAAAGGTTTTCAAAGGGTGTACATGCCTAATGCCCACTGGAATCAGCAACTCTTTGGCACTTTGTTCCTTGCAAAGGAGGAGGTGGAGCTGCCCTTAGCATCTCGCTTAAAGTACCAGTGAGACTCTCCTGTCTCTGCAGATGACGTGACAGCCTGCGCACCACTTTGCATTTCACTGTTCAAACAATGGAAACTTGGCACATGCATCACCTGAAAAATTTTGGCTTTGGGAACTGTTTTACTGAAATCARTACTAAGATATGATTCACAGATTAATTTTGAGGCTAGTTTGTAATATCAGAATACTCTATAGCTTGTCACAATTACATTTCCACAGTTACATTCAGAGATCAGTACTCATATGAGAAAAGACAGGAGGTTGTTGTTCTCCACGTTAATCTTTACTTTTAAAATACTAATTTTTTTGCAGTCTCATATTACATCTTTGATATAAAGACTGGATGTCACAGCCACAAGTGCTGGTTACCTAATTACACACAAAGCACATCTCTCTAGATGTTGAAAAACACAGTTAATGCACAGATTTCTCTTGCTGAAAGCCAATTTCCCTTAATTTCATTGACTTCAGCAATAGTGGATGAGCAAAACTGTCCCTAAAACACAAGCAGACAAAACCATCCCAAGACAATCCTTTTACCTGCAGCTAACAATTATGTGCTGTTAACATTCTCTGAAAAAAATTSACACAAAACCCACGCTGAAGCTAACGTAAGACATCAATTATGTTCAGCAGAAGCTAACCCACCTATGAAAAATGTGTGTCTCCTGCACATAGCTCTAGCCTCAACCCAAACTGTTGCAGTGTGGTCACACAGATAGCCATTTGTAAAATTACTGGTAATGTTTCAAAGGTTTTAGAACAAGCTTTATTCCAAGATTCAGGAATTCTGGTAACACTTCTGAAGTCCATCAAAAAAACCCACCCCAAACCAAAAAACCAAGCACCTGTGAGTTCACACAGCTTTAACCCAAGTCTTATGTTCCCCATTTGTAAAACTAAGATGATAATACCAATGTCACCTACCAGGGCTCTCAGAAATTCGTTGGCTAATATTTGTGAAGAGCCAAGTGCCAAAGTTGCTCTTTGATGCTGACTTTGTCAAGATTCTTACTGTCCAAGGACACAGTCAAATAAGGCTTGAAAAGAAGCTGACCACTACCAGATAGGCCACAATATTATAGACTGCACTTGAAAAAATAGCTTTAAGAAACAATTATGTTTGCAGTTAACAGTATCTCTCTATACAGAATGATTGTGCTTAATTACTATTAAATATAATACACATATACACARAGAATTAAACAAACACGTTTAACTTCAGCTGCTTTTGTCACAGGAAAGGACTTTGGTCATATAACAGTGAGAAAGACTATTTTTTTTTATTTTCCTCAACACCATTATTGGAAAAGATATTTAGTGTGAAAATTAGACAAAGATTCAAATTTTTTCTCCCAACAGATAAAACCGACASAAACATATAAATTACCTTTATTTTCAATATAACCATTTTACTTTGGCTAAAAACATGTTTATTAAAGGTTCAATGATCGAAGATAAACTAATCTTTAACTACTGTTGACAAACGATTGCTTGGGGACTCCTGCTCGTCTAATAAAGTGAACCTGCGCTCCGCTCCCCACATTTCTCCTTGCTATCACACCATAAACTATTCTTATAGCATCTTCTATGCAATGCATCACCAGRCACTTTACATTGTAAGACTAATCAGCAGATAAAACACCACTGGAGCTTATAGCACTGATATAAAATTCAACATCTAGTAAAGCCTAAATCAAAAAGATAACTTTTCTACATTGATTTGCAAACGAAGAGAAACATGCACTCCCTGCAGTTGAGGATGGGAGAGAAGTCCAGTGATGTGGAGCAGAGCAATTCAAAGCTTACATTCAATAAAGCTTGCGCGAAAACCTTAGAAGTTACTTTGGGAGATTTCAAAGGGCCTAACACACACAGAATGAAAATGTCAGATGCTAAACCCATGTAACGCACATTCAGTTTTCTAAGAACACAGGTTTTAAATGTGCATTAGAGCCTTGGCCAAAAGCAATTCCAACTCCTTCAAAATTGTCTGACGATTGCTTGTATTATCTCCGTTGTGGAAAGTAATAAGCAGCTGTTTCTCTCACTACAGAAGCGGTCAAATTATTTTATTGAACCACTGAGAAGGTAGAGAGGTAAAAATAGTTTGGAAGGTAAACTAACTCAGCCAAAACCTGTTGAGAAACAAAATGATTCAACACTTAAGATATTTTGAAAATAACAATCTAATCTAACAGCCATTTCAGAAATATTTGTCAGGAACCCAGTACTCCCATCCTCACTTGTCAGGATTTGTGTATACAATTACACAAAGTCAAACCAATCATAGATATCAATGAAGTATAGAGAAAAAAAAATTACCTGTGTTAACTTATAGTTGAAAGAGACTGCAATACTTATCTCAGTATTAGTAAAAATACTCATCTATAGGAATAGTTCTCCTGCAATAGTGATTATCAACCAGATTATATGGGCATAATTCAAAACTCATAGAAATCAATCTTCAGTGTATTTCAGGGAAGAAGGAGCTTTAAGAGGCTCAAAAAATCAGCAATGAAATAAAAGTCAGGACTTGTGAAAGTCTAGAGCTTAGATGCAAAACAACTCTATTCCATAGTGAGCTGAGAAAAGAAGGGACCTTTCRCTAAAATGCCCTGAACTATACAACATTTTAAAATAAACAGTAGCAAAAGACACACTTCATGTTGAAAAACAACAGCGTAGCAAGTTCTCCAATGTGGGATGAGGATACATCACAAGCATCATCATAGGACTTTATATAGAGAAAGCACCATTAGGTGGGCCGTACGTGTTAACAAAACCAGCCTGAAGAATTTTCATACAAATTGTCACATGGAAATATTTTAACTTGCAAAATCAAATTAGAAGACTTCCCCTATAGGAACAACTAATAAAGGATCAGAAGGGGAAAAGGGCTTWGAGATAGTGTGGCTAACAAGGCCAATGGAAGGCCAAGTCTATTAGCAATGCTAGAGCTTGTAATAATAAAACAGGATCTTCYGAGATCTATGTACAATTCTATATATTATAACTGGATTTGCAACTCAACGGTCGACAYCTATTCAGTCATATACTGTGAAAGTGAAAACCCCCTATAATTTTATTCTTCTAAATCCAGCTAACATATTAGCAGGTACCAGTTAAGCCCCAGTGCAGTAAGAGTGTGTTATTGCTGCAGTCACTGTAGTGCTTGGCTTTTAATAAAAGCCCAAACTACTGTTACTTGCAACATAAAACAAAACCAAAATGTATTAGTCCACCTGATACATACCATGTGGATTTCAAAACGAGAAGTATATACGCTCAAAAAAAGGAGTTGGTTACACAGTGCAGCTCACAAGCCCTAACCCTACCTGGAGCACTTGTGTCCTGGCAGAGGCAGCATTAACACTGTCCCACATGGGGTACCAGCGCATCGCTGTGCTGGTAGCTGCTCACCTCCATAAGGCTAGGTATTATACCTCTGCAACAACATAAATAGGCACAGGGAATAGTCTGCCTTGACCATGCTCCCTTTCCTCTGGTGGAAAGAGGTGATATGGTAACAAACAGCAGTCTGCAAGGAGCAAAGGAGGATGACACTCGAGATTAACATTTGAGCATTTGATTGGAAGACAGGGAATCCGACTCTATTCTGGGCAGCTGCTYGGTAAGTACACTCAGAAATGAGAAACAAGAAAGCGTTAAAAAAAAGAATACCTTGATATGTGGCTTAAAATCCTCGCAAAATAATCCCCAATCCTCTTACATTTCCTAGACCTAATCCGYACAAATCATGAAGACAATAACACAGAGGGAGTAACCTTGGATATGGCCAAATGATCTTGCAAGGTACGGCAACAATAGTCACACTGCTGCTTATGACCTCACAAGGTCAAAAATGCTTCAAGGTGCTCGCATGGCTCCTCAGCRATCTTAAACCATAGAGGCAGCAGACATAGCAACTGCAGTATCATCTGCAACAGATGCGGTATACTGTCTACTCGGACAAATTCCCTCACAAAGAGCCAAAATAGGGCTGTGAATAATTATAGGGGAACAAGTAACTATTACAGGGAGCGTGGCCTGCAAGTTGAACGCTAGTAACAAAGAGCTAGATTGCGAGGCTTTGTGATGAAGAGCAACTGAAAACCCCTGCTCAGTCRATTGTGGTTTGAAAAGCTCTGCCTGAATTGGCCAGAAATTTACATGATGATCAAAGGTAAAGTAAGTTTAGCTGAAGAATAGCAGAAACATGCTTCCATTTTTATAGGCAGGATGGGAGATGGCGCACTGCAGGCAAAAAGATGGAAAGTAGCCCGAGTGTTGTGAATCAAGGTTGAGACATTTGTCGTTAGATCAAAAATTCAGTTGCACTTAAGATTTTTACTGACATGCAGGTGTTCGGTCACTGTCACATTAAGGCTTAGGATGTCACGCAATGCACACCCCCAACGGTCTGACAGGACAGAACTGTGATCACGACCCTTGTTTACAGAGGATATAGGGTGTAGAGGCAGCAGAAGCGATGAACTGAAGATTGCAGTTACAGAACTGGAGGGTGAAGGATCCTGAGAGTACTTCTGCTTCATAACTCTGTATTGTCACTGCCACAAAAATCAACCTAACTGGTGCCTAAACAGCATAAATACAGATAGCCATACACGCATGTACATGTGAACGTGAAGAGTCTAATACAGAGCTGCTCGAACATCAGCCACTCCTGTCCCACTCCTCTGCATTCAGGACGTGCCTTGTTGTGTTAGTAAGACATTCCTATTAATAGGCAGATATAACACATTCAAGAATTCACTGTACATTTCATCAAACAAATAGACAAGAATTTTAATACCTAAGAGACAGCCTCATCCTTAAGTACCTCTTTGGTAACGTAGAAAGAAAATAAGAAATCTGTTGCTGACGTAGAGCTGGTTGTCTTTTACATATTCCAGATCCTAAGTTCACTAATTAATTAAGTGCTGAACTTTCAATAAAGCTGGTGTTCAATTGTGTTAAGTTAACTAGTAATAGGTAATCACTTAGCTCACCCGTGCTCAATAAACYGAACTCCAGCAGAAGATAGAACAGATATATGCAACCACATGGCAAGAATATAATGGAAGGCATTAATGGCACTATTGARAGGCGCAGAGGATGCCAAGAGATTAACAGATTGTCATAAACTTAGTGTCCTTGAACAGCTTTCAATTAGAAGGCCTTAGACAAGTTTACAAGTGCAAATAGTAAATCATTACGTATCTGAGCAGCATAAGTAACTAAACACACTTGCTTCCTGGCTTAATTGCGATCTAGTCAGAGAAGTACATTTTTATATATCAAAAAAGTCTATAATCAGAAGAACCATTATCCGGAAGTACACTGTTAAATGAGAGATGGCAGCCAATAGCTATATACATAATTCAAATAGTGAGCTGGGATTACTCACTGGTTCACATCCTCCTGGGCCTGAAACATTAGCTCCAACAGTCATCAAAACAGCAATGCAACAATACAAGTTGATGAACTCTCAAAGGAAAATCATCTCACGACTGTGAATAGACACTTACTAATAATAAAACATAAAGAAATGAAAACTCAGGACAGTGTTAAGTCTAAAATTTGTAGGGAACATAGATGTGGGATTTCTATTTCTCACAGAAGAAAAATTTCCTGACAAAGGTTGTTTCTAATTTCAGCTGCTACCTTGTTCCCAATATTTGGCACACACTGAGCAGATGATGAGGAACAGACAGTGAGCCCTAGGTCAGTACTGGAGAATTCAGCAGTTGCAAAAAAAACATGTTCTCTGCAAAAAACAGTTATTCCTGCTTGCAAACCTGCAAATTTTTTGACAGAGTGAAAAATGTCTTTCCAATGTAGACAGATGAGCTCTGACCTATGACTATCAAACATAACATTTCTTTAGTCCGATGAAGACAGCAGAGTAGAAAAAGTGAGATTAGATTCTGATTTCAGTCACAGGAGTAAAATCAGAACAACTCCACTGACGTACTCTCCTATACAGCTAGTGTTGGTCCTTTGAGTCAAGAAATAAAACCTGACAAGAGTCTCAGTCATCCTGCTGAAAATCATAGTTTCAGTCACTTCAAATCAGCCAATGCTGACTAAAGCATGGGGCCAAAGAGGACCACCAGTGGTTTGACAGTGGTTACACCAGATTTTCTGATGGAAACGCGATGCACCTAATGGAAAGTCCTCTACCTGTATGCAGCATTCATAGGGAGASCAACATGCTGTGCAAGGCATTTGGGTTCTCAAAATTACTTAGGAATATGAGAAAGAATACTAGAAATCTGCAAAAGAACACATGGAAAACAAAGTGTAATCTTAATGAAAGAACAGAAGCAACATTTAAAACAATGGTGAGCAGTTGCAAAAAAAAAAAAAAGCTGGAGAGAAATACAAACTAAAGCCTTCAGTGCAACGTGAGCCGTCTTTCAGCAGTTGGATTAGCAGACTATAAAAAAGAGGAATCAACTTCCAAATTACAATGCAATTATTTCACCAGGTTCTTCCTCAGAGAAGATAATTATACTCTTGCAAATACTGAAGGGGCATATAAAAATCAGAACTGTGGTGTTTCAAGAAACATTTCATAGTCCAGAAAATCAACAGGCAATTCTACCTTCATGTGAGAACAGAAAAATATCTACAGGCAAGGTAAAGGGAATAAAGGGGGGGAAAAAAAAAAAGGGCAAAAAAAAAAAAAAGCATCTCATATTAGCAAAACCCTGATTCAACCAACATTTCATTTTACAAGCATGGAGTTTTATTACATGCTAGGCTGAAGAAAGTTTAAAGTGACTTACTATGTGACCTTAATGAAGAAAACAAGCCTGGTTTAATGAGGAGATGGAAATCTGGAAGGTTGGCTAACAGTTGTATCATAAACTACATTCTTCCATGCCCTTTAGCTGCATTTGCCAGCAATAAAAATAATCTCATTCTAGATTTGAAGCATGACATCCTGGAGAGCTTGGTCTGTCCCTCACAAGAAGATAGATTCTACTAACTGCATCATGTATGCAACATTAGGCAAAACACAGAAGGAAAAAAAATGCAGACTTAGGGTAGTTCACAACTCCTTTAGCTTCAGATGCTTCCAAGCAGAAACGATGCAAATAATAATAATAAAAAAAAAAGTCTCCTGTAGATTTTTAGGATCACATTTTTCAAGTCATGTCTTTCACTCTTTCCATGAGACATACGTCGATACATTCCTGTGAAATCCACTTAAAAATCCATGCTCTGCACCCAAAACCTGCTAGAGGTTAGGGAAAGTAATCTTCAAAAAATAGATAATAATTTAAAAAATAAGCTCCCTCTGTATAACTCTTTATATAAGAAAACAGACCTAAAAATGAATTTCTGAGATTTCCTTTAAAAAGTAGGAAAATTAGGGTCTTTCATTACTTCAGCCTTTGCTACTTTTCACAGGCTTTCCGCACTGTTTGTCTTTGCTGCCTTGGGGAACAGTAACTATGATTATACAGTGCAAAATAAGTAGCATTAGCCCTAAGGTCAGATGAAACACCTAAAAATTTCTGATTCYTTTCCGGGTTATGAAAATGTACACTGACCTTCCCCCTCCTCCCTTAATAAGATGAATAATTTGTGCCCAAGGCCAGTCAAGTTCCAAGCAGCTTAACTAAGGAGCCTTAGTACAAGTGTACTAAGTGGCTTCTTCTGGATGACCATTTCGAGTTCCTCTGTACATATCAAATATGCCTTAAAAATGTACATGTAGTTTTTTTTCTTCCAATAAACTTGCCTTTAAGGTAACTCAATAAAATGTTTGGCTGGACAGGTTGATAAAAAGATTAATATTATAAAGAAACAATACAAGTTGATCAAAATACTACTAATCTGGTCTAAATGCTTAGGATTTACGGCTGTGCATGTATCGATTTATATAAGTGGTTTTGGCAAGCATTCATATTGCTGTAACAAAAAAATAGTGCTATTGTCTCCTCCTACAACTTAATATCACACTGCAGTGAATATCTGCATGGTGGAAGCCCACATCCCTATCTGTTTTACTGCCATAAAAGACAGTTTTAACAGAAGAGATGTTTACGATGTTATCTCATACATACCTGTTACAAACCTAAGGATGCATGGTGCAAYGAGGACAATAGGTCCTCATTGATGGGACATTGCAAGTCCCATCATAGGTTTACCATATCCACAGGCACCTAATAAAACTGCTCACCCTCTTTGGATATTGTATATTATCATCCTAGGCACCAAAACAAGTATGTGAGGACAGTCCACAGCATACACCTAATACTGTATGTAAAGCAGTATTTATCATTTTACAGATGCGCTATTTTACTTTAAATTAAGTGTTGGTTCAATGATACTACTGTTCGCCCTAGGGAGGAAACAGGCAGCATTTTCAGGAGGTTATCAGAAGAATTAAAAATGAAATATTAGGGCTTGACAGGCAATTAGCACAAACACCTTTTCCAATAAAACTAAAAATGCCCTTTAACTAAAGAAGAAAACACTTTTTTAACGTTAATTCTTACAGCTTCACAAGATAATGCTCAAATCAAAGCAGCAAAAGCGTAAATTCTGGCTAATACTGATAAAACAAGGAAAGGACAGTTGGTTTTGGCAAATCTGGGAAAGCAAGCAAGGCTTGCAAATCCTAAAAGCTTTTAACAGAATGACATTGCACACGTGCAAAGCAAGGTATGACAAGGCAGACTAGAAAACAATCAGCAGCCTGTCTCAGCCTTTCTAGGCTGGATGAATTCAAACAGAAAACAGCATGATAGGATTCTACCCATGTACATATTTTTCACTTCAAGGTCCCACCAAACCCTTTCTAACACATTGTGAATGGAAGGTTATGGCTCTCCGCCTAACAAGGCTCCTAGGTAAAGGCAGAACTTGCCTTCTACTACATTCAATTCAAACTTCTGTAATGAAACTATAATGGAATCAGGCCAAAAGCTCAGTCCATTTAATCATCTTTAAGTCACACTTGCTGGAACCAAATCCAGATAAATCACAGATTATCCCCCAGCTCAGTGGTTTGGCCACACTGTGCTCCTAAAGTACAAGAAAAAGATGAGTAAAATAATGTTTAGACTAGCAGCATGTGCAGCATGCTCCCTGAAGACTTTGGTTTCATGCAGGCACCCCAATATTTTACAAACACGTGCCAGGCTCATTGTGTGACACTCCTTCCTCTCCTGACCCCTGTGGTGCCAGGCTTTCCCATCTGGTGCTACAGCTTAAAGCCAATTTAAGACAAACAAAAATAAAAGCATTTTATTTGGAATATCCAAAACAAGCAGCGCAGTTACACAACTTTATAAAAGACAAAGGTGAAGAAATGAAAGGAAAGCAATGCTTTAATTATACTGTCTCCTTTATACATCTCTYTACTCATTGCACAGTTTCACTCTCTGGCACAGTTTATACCTGAGGTTGTATCTGCTAGACAGTGCCTACATCTGAGTTTTGTCAGAAAATTTCGCTGTAAGGGAGAGTTTCCCCATGGAGAGCTTCCAATAAAAGAAAATCCTTGGAAGCACCTGTCAGAGCTCACCTTCACATGACTCCATCTTCCCTGAGCATGCAAGCTTTTATAGCTAATCTCTCCTTTGAAGCTTCCCAGGTGTCCAGACAGATCTGATCTTTCATTCCAAAATGCACTCTAATCTCTCCTTATCCAGAARATGGTCTTACTATTTTTTTCTAAGAAAATAATCTTTGCTTTCCTCCCTTAGAGATGCAAACGTCTCTGTAAGACACAACGCCAGTACTGAGTGGCTACTGAGCAACTCTCCTTGCTTTCACARAGGAAGTGCACCTCTCCCAGCTTCCCTTCCTTGACTTACTGCAGTGCTCCTGYATCAATCACTACAACTACATTAGATGTAAACATCTAACAGGTACATAAACATGTGTAACTCCTGATTTGACTCTGGATAAACATGATGCTAATAAATTTCTCTGGGATTATAAAGGGCTTGCAATGACTTTTTTTTTTTAAATACTACATTATATCTTTATTCTCATATTTAGAATCATGCTGGTGTTATGCCCACATGGTCAGAAATGTATCCTCCCACATCCTACTTTGTACTCCCATTGCCTTTCTCAAATTTTGGGAGCAGCACTAAAAATATATACCACCTGGTTCAGGAGTCATCCGCTTGCTCCTTCTGAACAAACACTTTTGAAGTAAACACCCTGCAAATTCATCACATCTTTTAGACACTTCTCCAAGTGTTTCCAGGGACTGAATACAGGAAGTTTCAGTGTAGATACCTGGTGGGTATGGATGTTTAACTAACTGTGTGGGCAATGCTGATCTGGTGGGGAGTAAGGTGTATAAAGCATGATACTCGCTCCACATTCTACTTCCCTCGTATCAGATCAGCCCTGCTCATTCAGTATCCAGGAAAACATTTCTGTAGTTGAATAGGCAAAAGATAATTGGAGCCATTCAGAACTCAGATCAGGAAAAGTGACAATAGGTATTAAATGCACAAATCCCTTTCTATTGTCCTTGTGTGGAAGCACAAGCTTTGCCATGCTGTTAACAAATTCCCGCACGTCATATGGACTCTCCCCAAGGTGAGTGAATGAATGTCTCATTCTTGAGGCAAATCATTTCGACAGCCTGGAAGTTTTAATGCAGCCACACGGTTCTTGTGTATATCCTGTCATTCGGTAAGACCATAACATTTATTTGGCAGCCCACACTACACAGTAAAGTAAGATAATCCACACTTTGCCTGCAGGAATGCACCTACACAGACCTTTGGTAACTTGCTCTTTACATTGTCCTCTGTATGCTATATCCCCATGTAGGAAATAAAGTTTCCTGTTTGCTCCATCTATTGCCTTAAGCACACACAAAGTCTGCTAAAGCACTCAGATGGAAAGAGCTAAATAAGTTGAATCATACAAGTATATGATCATACACTGTATTTTTCCGCATTGTTTGTTCTTTAACCAGTACACAGAATACTAACGTTCACAAAACAAGCACAGGTTTAATATTCTGTACCTCTGAACAAGAGGAGGAACTAAAGAGGTAAGTAACTCTTTTCCCACATCCCCATCTTGCTAACTGCCTGCTATTAAAAATATTCTTAGACAATGTTAACTTTTCCCTACTATCCAACTATGGTGTTTCTCCGAGCTTTACAGACATTCATGGATTTACACCAGCAGGGTGAACAAGCAATATTGCAATACAACTTACAGACAGGGAACTGGGGACAAGAAGGACGAGCTAAAGAAATGTCCACTATTTTTGAGCATCCTATGTGAGGCAACTTAGCTTTCCCACTAATGCTGACTCTAGTCGTTTAGCTGTTGAAAGCCAAATCTTAATATTTCTCCTTGGACATRTGAAGAAGTTCTGTTAAAGCCATGCAGGATGACTCATTCACAGGCCCAGACAGGCACTAGTTCTCAAGGCAGCTTTCTTAGCCACCATATGATCCTTTCTCTCTTTTACAAGCATCCATCATTTTTTTCATCTTCTCAATTCTGCTACATATGGTGTGACACAACATCCTTATGAAGCTCCTTGAAACAACAGCATCTTTTTTCTACTTAGCTGTGATTTGTCCAAAGCACACGCCATCTGTGCATCCTGGAGGAAAAAAAACACTGTAGCTAGTGAATGCTTGGCAAACTTTTAAGCAAAGGAAAGCAGGTCATAAAATGGGACATAATGGGCTACGTCAACTACAAATCTTGAAATCAGCCCTCCCTAAATTATATGTGCTAGGCCATTATATGTTAATTTTGCTGTTGCATATTGATGTGATGCAGAAATCTAAACCACAGATCTAGACAGCAAGCTGCTACCATCACTACTGGTTTTTGCCCTGTTGGAGATTTGGAGAGGCATAAGAATAAACTCCAATGCCTTTCACAACACAGCAAACACCCAAAACATCCACCCCAGATCTAGAAGACCTGGCCCTTCTTCCTTAATGGGTACAGAGGCACTTTACATAAAAACACAAGTTATTTCACTCCCTGAGAATAGAGAAGGGGGGAAAAAAGGAATCCCTCTAACACTGAAAGTTAGAGACAGGCTTTCAGGATGCAAATGGACCCTGGTTAACACTTATTAATGCTATCTCAAGGTTTATATTTTCTATGTATTTTAAAAAATCAAAATAGCTAAAAGAAATGACTACAGCCTGGAAAGGAAATACTATTCATCCACTTTTATGACATGGAGTTTAATGCTCTGCCAACATGCCTCYCCACAGAGACCTCAAGGGGTGACCATTCCCCCCCGACCGTTCAATCCTTCACACATCTCCTGTGAGGCTGAYGACAAGCACACTAATTACTGCCAATGACGATAACGCTTTCTGTGCTGTGAAATGGATACCTGGCACTGGACTATTCAGCTAATTTCTCAGAGGCAAACAGTTGTCAAATGATAATGATTTCTGGCCACTACAGAAAAAGCCTCTATGGGAAACTCTAGAAAAAAGAGTGAGACATGAGACAACGACACAGAGGGAAAGAGAATAACTTAAGATGTGACATCTTCTTGTCACAATGTTATGTCTCTTTTCTCCCTTCCTCTTTTAAATATGTAGCACCACCAAAAAGCCGATCGCTCTCATCAGTTTGCTCAGCTACTCCCCGGAGCTCGCAAGAACACAACTGGTTGTGCTGCCACCTCTGTGGCAGTAGAAAGTAGAAGTCCTGGAGGAAGCAGCCTTGAGACCCTCCCACACCCCCTGCCAGTCTCTACTTGTTTTCCTGATGCCAGTCCTGAAAGTGAAATGGGAAGGGATGGGAAAACATAGCTCAGAAAATGAACTATAAGACCTGTAAGGATTTTAGGAATAACTACGGTCCTCTCTGTGTTTTTTTTTTTCTTGATTATACTGAAGTATTTTATTTGGGATGGGTCCATAAGAACCACAGAACAGAGTGGAGCRTATGTCTGTAAGGTGAAAAGCGCTGTATTTTTACCACCAGACTGAAGAAATTCAGCCCTTTTCCAACTTTTTTTATTTTAAATGAAAATGGTTTAAACACAATGACTTTTCAAATTTTTACTTTATCAAAAAACCTTGCATATGAGCAAGGTTCATCCTCATTAATGCTGCTTGATTGTACATATGTCCTTGACATTTTGCCATATCTGTGCAATAACATTTATTTTTTATTAAACTCTCGATACCATTTTTCAAGTACTTGAGCCAGTTCTGTTCAGATTCACAAGAAAGCCCTTTTCAGCTTTATCATACAAGATGATTCACTTACAACACTGTCTTCTGTTAAAATTATTCAATCCTGCCAAAACAAACAAAACAAGCAAATAAAATCCCTCTAGAACACCACCCAAGCTATTAGCCTATATAATAGAAATGTTTTAATGAGAATATCTCCATTTTTCTTCTGAAAGAGTTGATTATAGAGTCCCACATACAGTTACTATAGCATTTAGCAGATTTACAAGTTGTCCTCGGAAGTATCTTTTATCATTGTTTCATTTTTCACCTATAGGCAACCTCTCTTGGGAATTCTGAAAGGAAATTTGCATTTGTTAAGCCTTCTGCTCAGAAACCTTTATTAAGGAGGTTACAGGTTAACCGACAGGTTAAGTGGAGCTGCTGACAATTGGAAAACATTGAATCATTTCTAAAAAGAACTGTAAAAATACTATGTGTAAATAAAGATTTTATTACAGACTACAGAGCAATCTACTCTTTGTTCCTGTGATCTGTAGCTCTGCTAACCAAGGATTATGGTACCATCTACCAGCCTTTTACTAGCTTTATCAACAGTACAACACCCTCAACAGGATGTAGTTTAGAGCTTTATTCTGTGGAATACTACAGCATGATGTGTGCAATCAGTCGCTGCAGGAGTAGAAGGAAGTCTAAAATAAAAATACAGTTCAATATGCAGAGGGTGAAACGGTACTGGGGAAAAGAAGGCAGACTCATTCATATTCCCTTCACAGGATAAGATACATCCTTTTCATCACTTCTTATTTTTTTTACATATTCTACAGCCTGTAACAAAAGATGACCTGAAGGCACTTTCTGTCAAATGCCTGTCAAAGTTAYGTTATGTATAACAACCTAGAAGGATAGCAACTAAAATGTGCTAACATTTCTTAATGCMTTATTTGAAACTGTTACTGGTTTGGGGCTGTATTGTAATATACTTACTGAATATCTTTATTGCTATGATTTAAAGTGATAGCAAATGGTGTAGCAAATACTATTTCGGTGTCACTCGCYGTTGATACTAAACTGGGAACATGTAAACCATCTGGAATAAAGGTACGCATGAGGAAGTTTAGGGGGATCTAGTCCAAGCACAAGTTTTGGCTGATTTAAATGAACTTATTCAAATCTCCTTTTTCATACMAGGAAATAATGTAGAAACAAAAGGGAAGAGAAAAAAAAAAATGCTGTCCTTTGTTTCAGCAATGATCAAACCAGACCACATGAGTGGAAGATTGCATAAACTTCCGATCTTGCCACATTCAGCCCAGGAGGATATACACAGCAGCGCACCCTTTTTCTAGCTAACTACTGYCTAAATAGTTGATTGAGATTCTGTTCCAGTCCAGTACAATGCTAATCTTTAAACTCTGGAGAATGATAAAGTATATTAACTTATCTGTAAAATCACTTCCTTATTTCTTCCACTCTGGGAAGAAAAATTCTATTCCTGGGCGTTGGTTTTTGGGGTTTTTTGTGGGTTTGGGGTTTTTTTTGAGAGGGAGGTGTGTGTTTGTTTTGTTATGGGAAGGGATGGAGGAGTGATGAAAAATATTTTGGTTTGTTTATCAGTTAGATATTATTTTACTGTCRGAGGAATTAATACTGTCAAAATTTTACAGTTGTGTTTTTTAAAGCYGCTTGAAATATATTTCTGAGTATTTCTAAAGCATGTGACCCTCACCCATTACACACATTTAAAAAGAAACACAAATATTAAGAATGTGGAATATGGCCATTCAGAAATGTCAATGTATACTTGCAACTGGTCTCTCCRAAAATTACAACCCTATACCAGTATCCTGTACAGATAGGAACAACATAGGGAATCTGACATATCCATTTTAGTAACTCTGTACAGATCCTTGTGATGCACTTATTTATAAATATTAACTAAAGAAACAACAGATAGAACATTTTTATTTCTGTTAAAACACCAAGGTCAGATTCTGAACCCTCACATCTGGCTTCTGTAGATTTATGATGTTTAAATACTTTGCTACAGCAGCAGCTCTTCTTGGTGTTAACCTCACTGATGTGTTTAAATACCGAGCTAACGATGTGAAAGCCCGAGCTCTACAGATATCTCACTAAATCCAAGCAGATGCCAGTACTTCCTGGAGAAACCAAAACACCTAGACTATTTTTGTTCGGCTGCTTAAATACAGAATTAACACTGTAGCATTAGGTGTTCCTGTTTGAAAATTTAGACAAAGAGCAACTTGGACTCTACAACTCTACCTCTCTGAGTTCAGCCTCCTTTTGCCACTGACAACCAAGTCATGAACCCCCTTCCATAAAGTGATTAAGCTCTGTTGTAAAACTGATGAAGCTATTTTGTCCCCTGCTGGACAGGTTGCTCACAATTTCTCCACTCTGATAGTTAAACACCTTCTTGCCAACTTCAACTCATTTGTGGCCAGTTTATCTCCATTTGCTCCTGTGCCAGCATTACCCTCCAGCTTCAGCAGCTGCTCTTGCTATTTACCTGCCTGATGTATTTATAGAGAGCAATAATATCCCCTCTCTCAGCTTACTTTTGCTGCATTTAACAAGCCAAATTTTTTTTTATCCCCCTCTCAATAAGTAAGATCTCCCTGTTGTTTTCCAGTTCCAGTCTGTGTTCATCCTTCTTAAACACAAGCGAGCACCACAGTATGTTGATTTCAATACCAGGTCTCTCTAGTGTCTTTCACATCACAACCGTGTCCCTATTTTTACTAGAATATTTCATACCATATCTCCTAAGACTGCATTTACCTTGGCATGGCTTCATCACATTGCTCATTCTCAGTCACTATGTGATTTAATAATCCTGAGTCTTTTTCCTCTGTCATTTCCAGCTGATAAACCTACATGATATAGCAGAAATTTTTATTAACCACAATGTGAATTACCTTATAACTGCCCTGCAAATTTAATCAAGTTTCTGTTACTCAGTCTTCAACGTTATCTGTTATTGTTATGGATAACAAAAGCCCCACGACTTTCATCAACCCCACAGGTTTCATCTGACTCTCACACCAAAGCCATCAGTGGAAATACCAAAGAAAATCAAAACCACAGCCAAAGTTTGAGAACAGTGACCTTTCTCTAGCTCACTACTTGTTGTAGACATCACCTTCACAATCTTGGCCAGTCATCATACAATTTTCTACAGATCTCCACCTTCTTCAGCTAATGAAAATTTCCTACATAATATTGCATCATGTGCTTCATCAAAATGCAGGTAAGATCTAAGGTTTTCCCTTCAAATAGGAAGTCAAGCCCATTATCAAAAAAGGTATTAGGTAATATCTGAAATAATGTCTTTGGCAAAGTCACGGTTGCATTTTATCCCAGTTCTCCATTAACCTCTGCGCCTTTATTTATATCTATTTCCTTTCTTGCTCAAAAAATCTGCATATTGTTCAGAACGGATTAACAAGTTTGTAGTGGGCCAGATCACTTTGTCTTCCTCTTATGATCGGCCATCCCTGATTTGAAAGATTTATCACCAACCCTTGCTATTAGAGAAGTCATTTCATATTATCAGGTCTTTCTGAATTCTGGAAAGGAGATTATGTCAGCTGCCATGACTTCAGGGCATTTACGTAAAGACTTTAGAGCTTGGCTTCCACCTTCATTACAATAATATTCATTTCCATACACTAATTCCTGTGAGGCACCCTGTCTCCGCCCTACCTTCTCAGTGAATGTCTTTATTTGAACCGTATCTGTGCTAGCTTTAATTTTTCAGAGAAGCATATTTCCATGGTGTAGTCAATTATTAACGAGTGCAACGATGCTATGCATGTGCACACTGAGAATGTGTTACTTTGAAAGTGATGTGCAAATCAGTGGGGTTTCTCATAGAAGAGGAATTACTTGGTATGAATAGGCTTTTAAGATTTACTCCGAGAAACGGACCAATTGAAGAGCATCTGCAGGATTAACCTGGAAGGAAAAAAATTCAGTTTCTGGGAGGAAAAAAAAAAAGCAGAAGTGTAATTGCCTCCACATCTCTAAGACAAGTGCAAGAAGAAATGGGGAGCCTTCTGCCAGGTTATTTGAAGCAAGGGTCAGGACAAGAGACACTTAACTAAATCAAAGCCTGCACCTCTCAGAGACAGGAAATAGCACAGGGTAACGGTCAGCCTGCATTGCTCAGGGAAAAAACCCAGCATCTCCAATGCTACCTTGCTTTGCCTTCTTGTGGCCACCTGTCTTCCTCCCAGGAGAGAGGAGAACAGAGAGTGTGACAGCAGCCGAGGACAGCCAGCATCTTGYTGGGTCAGAAATATGAAACTAATCTATACTAAGCTGAGAATGTGAAACTAATCTCTACCAGGAGGAGAGCTGCTGACTTGGGCCGCTAAAATTGACAGTTTGAGATAGCTTCTGAATGTGTGAACTAAGCCGGAATGAGAACCACTTTTATAATGAAAGGTGTGATCAGCCATTGCTGGGAAAGGAAGGTCGAATTAAGAAACAGGAAACACCAACCCATTATGGCAAGAAAAAGCTGTTCAAGATGTAGGAGGCTCTGAGCTACTGCTACCCGAGTAGGAGTGCAAAGCCTGGCGATGGCAGCAAGGACAGAGTGAGAAGAAAAAAAGTGAAGTAACAAAGGCAGAAAGTCAGGAAGTTGCTCCTACAAAATAAGGCAATATTGCCACATCTAGCTACAGTGTTGTGAGATGAAGTCTATCTGGAACAGATAGGGGTAGTCAAGTGAAACAAATTCCTGAAGAGGGTTTATTATCCTGGCCTTGGTCAATAAGTAGCCCTTCCCAGGGACAATCACATCCTTACCATAGGAAATCCTAAGTACTTCTCCCAATTTGCTGTCACGGTTTCATGTGTYGGAGACATACAAAAAGGATAATTGCATCTGTATTCCAACCTACTGTCCCAGGACACAGCAAATAGTGATGCCATGGTCCAGCATAGATCTCTTTCCATAACGTTGCTGGCCAGAAGAGAAAATTGCCTCTAAACTGAACCAAGCTCCACTCTCTCTCTCCCACTTCAAATCCATCCTCAAGATTTATCTCTACTTTGATGGGGGGGGGGGGAGGAAAAACAGCTAACCGATTATGGCTGAGCAGTAGCTGCAGATAGCTGATTAAAAAAAGAAAAAAAGCTTTTTGCAAACAATCATGCAACAAATAGCCAGTGTAACAGTCCAATTTTAGTTTGCACTGCTCTCCGTTTTCCTTTTCTGTTCCTTTCATTTGTCACACTTGCACTTCAAATTAGACTGTCACCTTTTTAGAACAGGAACTTCTAGCTATATGGCACAATGATCTAAATGGTGATCACACTAACATAATACATAACAATATGTGCTCAGGGCACTAAACAGGTACTTGTTTAACATAAAGATGTCAGGAACAGATTCTGCAGTATCTCTTACTACACCATGGTTTGTCTTGATATTTCTTTTAATCCCCTCAACAGCCCCCTAGGTTTATATTGTTACAAAGGAAAAGCATCTCAAAGCCACTGTATGTGCCAGTTTAATGATAACTACTGCTAAATAATTTACTGCAAACAACAAAGGCTAAAGAGTTATCCGAAGATGCCATGGGAACATTCTGTGCACTTTTGCCATCTTAATTTCAGTGCCAAATTATTTTGTTCAATTTTTATCCAAAGGCCAAGGAAAAACCGTGTCACTGATGAAGAGGTGCAAAAAGCGCTGATCTCAGAAAACAAAGCAATCGTGGTGACGACAGATTTAGCTTTGGTCTACTGGTGGCAGATATGTCACTTTTATGCAACTTTATATAGAATACACTAATAAAACGTGATAAGTCTGCTCTACTTACAGAGGCATGCAGCTGATGATAATCCACAGTGGAAAGTTCATTTTAAAAAGTTAGCATTTTAATTCTGCTAGCAATTTTCAATTTTCCATTTCAAAAAGTACATCTTCAGAAAAATACATTTGATAGTAAAACTATATACTCTGTGTTGTTATTTGGGTTGAGATTTTAAAATATGCTGTCATTCACAGCCAAGCACTCTGAAATTAAAACTTCTGAACATTATCAAGCGTACTAAGATTTATTTTTGAAAGCACTAGTTTTTGAAAAAGCAGCATACACTGAAATAAGGGAAAGTTTGTGTTTGAATACAATTTAGTGTATCCTGCCTTGCACAATATGTAAGCACAAAAACATTCCAAACTTCTTCGAAGAAAATGCCCAGAAGTTGTAACTTATACCATTTTCTGAAGTGAACGGAACAGGCCTGATAATCTCACAAGAATAGCTCCTCTTACGTAGTTTGTCCCTCCTGCTTTGAGCTCTAGCTGGATCCCAGAAATAAAGAAATTCAAGACATGTAGGATAATGACATAGTTTGAAAGTGAGACTAAGGGATTAAATTTAAATACKACTATTCTATGTGAATCACACCTCTAACATCTGCCTATCCGCAGGAGGGGAAAAAAAAAAAAAAAAAAGGTAATAACATCTAGTAGTTTGGGGACCACTATTCCGGCAGAATTCTCTAGCTGGCAGAATACTGGCAATCAAAAGTGGATCATGCACACTGCATCTTATATAAAAGAGGCCACATGCCTCTTCACACTAAAATAAGAGCTATGCTATACTAAGCATAGGGTTCATCATCATCTTCAGCAAAACCATGACTGCAGAAGAAAGCTGAGCGTGGGGTGCTTTTATTGATTTATATGGAGTAAACATTTTTTTCGTCACAGCATCAGAGAAAACTTTCTTCTAATACATCTGGGCAAATGCTTTAAACAAATAAATAGCTTGCCRAAGCTTTTAGACCACCACAAATATCAACTCTGACCTGAAAACAGTAATGGAACAAACTGCAGATTTCTTAAACGTGAACAGATATTTGTGATCATTAGAAATACAGCACTTAATATATATCATTCACTTCTGTGTTGTTTTTTCTTTCCCTAGATCTAATCCAATTTCCCAGAAAAGCTCTTCTTTTTCTGTCTCATTCACGTCCACACTCCAGCATTCAGAAACTAGGAACATGTACTATACAGAATATGCTGATACTTGCAAATACCAGCATTGAAAGCAGTCTCTGAAAAGAGGCTACAATGAATCATTTCAGCATGCTGATTAGAATTTTTACTACTTTTAAATTTCAACTTTCATTTTTTTACTGCATCTTAATGCACTGTTCTTTCCCTTTTTGGCTGCCTGCAACTCACTGTTTGTAACTAAAGAATTCTTTTTCTGGTTTATCTCTGACTGTAAAGTAGTTTATGATGTTCTGCATGGTGAACAGCACATATAAAAATAAATTGAATGCTAAATATGCTCAGAAGGTAATATGATAGCAAATCAAGAAAAAGGAAGATTTAAACCTCCCTTGCTGCCCAAAAAGACAAACAGCTTAGCAGAGATGAGGGATACCAGCTTTGGTTCAATATTCTACTTCTCCTGTAGAATAAATATTTATATTACATATATGGATATTATGTTTTATAACAATAAATGCCACTCCAGAATACCAAATAAGATAAAAGGCTGGACAGGCAGCTGAATTTTGATTCTCCATACAAAGCTACTGCATTCGATTTCGATTTTCTTACTGCCATCCAACATCTAAAGGAACGATGCAAGCCTGAAATTACATTGTGCAATGTACTCCATCACATGTTCAGAGAGGTTAGCAAGGCATCCGGGCACATGCTAGAAGTTATACACATGCTTTAATACTTTGCTGGGTGAGGGACRTCGCTGTCGAGCAAGGCCACTGAAAACACCAACTTTCCAATAATTATTCCTGATGCATGCAAAGCTTGATGAGCGCTCACTGGAGCAAAATGCTATCCCCATACTGCCCCATCCTCTCCCAAAAGCAAGCTGAAGGAAAACTCTCCATCCCTCAGAAACAACTTTCTAGAGTGAATAATATATATTCCAAAAGGTTAGAAAGTGTTTGTGTATCTGTATACATACCATTTATCAAATTAATTACCTTAAAAAAGTAAGCACTAACTTTAAACCAGGTCTTCAGAAGTTAAAAATAGCTATTACACTGTGCTACACACTTTACTACTCAAGATCACTGAGGAGGAAACATATAACCATAAATAACATACTACATTTAATAGGGAAACTATAAGAGGGCAGTATATCAAAACCTGCTATTTACTTGACACAACTCACACAGTAAGCTCATTTTTGTTGTAAGTAAATCACTTCAATATAAACAAGGACTTCAGAAAAACAGGCAAGAATTCATAGTCTAACTCAGGAGAACCATAAATCTGAATGTGTCCATATGAAAAAAATGACACAAACCCACTACTCGCATCAAATTTTCAGCWTACAAGAAATTTATCTTGTTAGCGTGCATCATATCATTACAGCACTAYTCATTGAAATGCCAGAACTGAAGACTCCCCAAACAGTCTGAAATGGACAGATGGGTAAAGCTTTTATATGATGTTCCCAGAATGGCTGTTTTCATGACAYGCCTGAAAGAAAACACAGACGTATGTGACCCTTTTTAATTTTCCTCCTCCRAGTCAGTATGCTTCGCTGAACAAGACATAGTTCAGCAGCAGGTCTTAAAGAGTGACGAAAGTGAGCGCTCCATTTATGACTCCCGAAAAATAAAGRTCAGGGCACTGGATCCCAAGTAAACTACCTTCAGTCAGAAATGGCTTGTTCTCCATCTGAACACTCTACAGAGCTGTAAATATCACACTTGTACACCCAAATTAATTTGCAGAATTGCTTCGGGTGAAGAATTCCCGTTGAACAAGGTAAGCACAGGCCATAAACCTGAAATGTCATCAGTTCTCATCAGCATCTCACTGGACTTTCGACGCTCACCGTAATTTATTCTTAGCTAACTAAGAGCAAACCTCCCTGGTTGTGATACCATCTTCATACCACCATCCAATAGGCTACTTCACTGCAATGATTTTTAGATTAAATTGTATTGATAAAACATGGAATTGTTAATAGGATCACACAATGGATTTATATTTTGAGTAGCTGAAACTACAGAAGCAGAAAATTCTAGCTATAAATCTGCATTACATAATTTCACTTATCTTTCTACAGTTGGAAATGTTAATCAGAGCGATCCAACCCAAATTCTTACGGCCAAAGTAGGAAATAACTAACAGTGGAAAACATTCTCTTCAAACACTCATCCCACTATACATTTCTGAACATCTATTTTGTGCTCATTACCCACAAAAATCCAATGCACATGAGTTTACTCACAGTGCTACTCACCAACGGCACATTTTGATCTTACTAAAACATTCAGAGGAAAATTATCTACAGTATGTTCACATGCTGACTTTCTGATTCATGCTGAGATGGCTGTTCATTCAACCCTGYAACATCAACATCACCATGTGACTTATAAGTCTGATTAGCACTCCACAAATTATGAATGGCAAATATTCCCAGTGAACCATTCCTAAATACTCTGAAGACTGAGAAATAAATACAGGAGAAGTTTTTTATGACTTTTCACATGTAAGGAATTGGTAATTTTATTATAAGTGGGGGGGAAGTATTATCCGCTATTTATCAACTGAGCAATAGACCCGGCTATGTTAACAAGTAAAAAAAATAAAAAAGAAGCAACAAGAGGAAGAGACTTCTGTTTAGCTTTGTGACTGTGTCTCACTTTGCGTTCACAGCTAGTGAGGGGTTAGCGTCCTGTTGGGTATCAAAGAAAGGCACGTCGGAGGACTGAGACTTAGAGTTGAAGGTTGTACAATGTCTAAGGAATTAGGAAACTATATAAGAGCACCTACTTCCAATGCAGAAGAACTCCATATATAACCACCATTCGCYAGACTAGCTGGCTGATGGAATTAGCATTTATTTTTTACTCAAATTGTATCAGCACTTGCTCTCTTCTCTTGCCGTCAGGGCTCCTTAAACAAAACTTTAAAGAATGAAACTTGAAGGGTAAGAAATTTGTATGAGGACTGTTCTTTCAATGCTGAATCAGATGATATCTAACTAAAAGTCCAGTTCTCAGGAGTGAAGTGTGAGCAGCTTCAGTGAGAGATTTGATCGTTTCATAACAACATTAAACATTGAGTAAACCAGAATAAAATTCTATTTACTCATGTAAGTGCAAAAACTCATATAGGGATCCTGTTGAGATTGGAGGATCTATTACTGTGAAGGGCTGCTTGTGAAAATAAACAAACATTCATAGTCAKATGCTCTTGCCACTACTCAGCATTCACTGAGTAAAATCCCCTACAATTAGAGTAAGGGATAGCAGGAGACCCTCAGTTACACAATGTGTGAAGTGTTTATTTCCCAGTGCTTATCTAAGCTCACATCTAGCTYGCCTATGTCAAAACTCCATGATTGCTCTGGCACACACACAAATAAATATTTAATATTCTGTTTACATCAAAGAAGCTTCATTAGTGGCATCAATCAGCAACAAATAAATTTCACGCTGCCAACACAATCCAAATACATATCAATCTCTGATTTTTGCAGGCAGGATAAGGCCATGACAAAATACTCAAGGACTATCTTAAATCTAACATGGCATATCTAGTACTTTCCTAAAAGTTAATTATCTTGTGATGCCAGTCCAACAAAAATAAACCTGAGAAAGTACCGAAAATAATGACTGCTAGAATCTGGCAGRAAAGAACAGGGAGGTGGGGGAGAACACTTTGTATTTAGCCTATTATTATTTCTTCCTGCCCCCTTCTCAAAGCACCTAGCATTGGCATTGTCACTTAGAGAAACAGAACAGGGCCAGCCTGACATTTGGTTTTAGTCACTGTGACCATTTCTACATTCCCATGTCACATTTTTACAAGACTAGGGTTTCTTTTCTCTGTCTCCAGGTTTGTTAGCCTTTTACACTGTGTCTTCAAAGTTTYCTCTATAGCCACCAGAAAAGGAAAACTCTTCCCTTTTCAATGAAAGCTAAGATTCTTGTGTGATTACATGACGCCAGGACCTGAGGCTTTAAGGAGAGCAAGCAATGCAAAATTCATAATAAAATCATGTTAACAAAAAGCAAAATTATCAGAAGCAACAATTACAAAGTATTTTTCCTGAGGCATCAAGGTCATTTGGCATGTATCTTCTGTGTGTGCATACTGGGTAAAATTCATTCCTGTGCAGAGGGACAGCAYAAAACCTGTGAACCACTTCAGTCTCATTTAAGACTTTAAATTAGGACTTAAGTGATGCATAGGCCTTCAACTGGATGCTAGCATGGAGCTGAATTTTATCCACAATGGATATTGATCTCATCACAATCAGTGCTGCTCTTACATTAGGTGTAAATTCATGCATAATTCATTTTAGATAAACAAAATGATTCTACAGCTACCAGGCATTAACTCTCTTGCCGAATAAGCCACATGAAAACTTCATAAAAAAATGAAACCAATTTTTCAAACCCATCCTCATACAGAGAAAACAAAGCATGCTGTACCACCTTAGTTTCATCTTGCGATTTCTGAAAAATACCTGTCTATTAGTACATGCCGAGGCAATAAACTCAGAATTAGAATTTAGTAAAATATTAAGGTATTTCCCATTRATATGCCCATAACAACTAAGCAAGCATTTCACAACAGAAAGCCTTTGCTGCCACAACTAACACCGATGTGTCTATTACTAAGGTTAGTTAGGGATATCAAACAGAGTAGTTTGAGACCCTTTGTGCATATTATACAGCAGTAGATCACTTCAGGATTTATTGGGGGCAGCAGAGAAAAAAGTACTGTTTTTATCAGGAAGTAACACCATGTAAAAGCAATGCARAAATTCTGATGGCATTCTGTGGTTCTAAATAGATCTTTCCATTTGCTTGCACAGGAACAYGTGACCTGAACTCTTGTGCTGTGCAACATGATAGATAAAAAAAGAAGATCCCCCCTGAAAGTTAGACTCTCAAAAACTCACAATACAGAGACTACAATTTACTGAAAATTTAAAGGTTGCCTCTGGAAACTGCCAACCAAGTGCACAGCAGTCGAGAAGGCTAATGGAAGATAGTGACGTGTTAACTGTGTGATATATACAGAGGCAAGTTCAAAGCTGCAAATATAGTGCCTGAGGAGAGTGGCGAAGAGCCAGATGCTGCTTCTGGCAAAATGTCTAGGAATCATTGCACTGACATCCATCAGATGAGGACAGCATGTCAGGAGACGGCGAGTGTAAGCTGCATTTCCTCATATCAAACACCTAAAGCTGACTCCACTTTTAGAATTATTAATTCTAGATTAATAATTTTTAGAAAGATTAATTAAGGAAAGGCTGATATTTGGACAAAGAAAAAGATAGGCAGAGAAAWATGTGGTATCAAATTCAACAAAAAGGCACCATAAACAACAGTGCAGGGACTGCTCATGGCAATGGATCCCACCAGTATACCTTCTGGTGGCCAACCCCATCTGAGGAGTGAAGACCAGCTTCATAAAACCAGGTAACACCTGCAGAGATACTGAAACCACACAGTTGCTTACCACTGAATTAGGATTCAGCAAAGGAATAGCCATGAGGGCATGGAGGASAGCTCGTACTTTATCATGATGCAGAAAGAAGTTGCACTGTATTATTCAGAGATTTTGCTGTAAATAGATGCATCCTAATGGGCTCCTGATCAGAAATATCTGATTATTTCCTTTCCGGGGCCAGGATGGKATTTCGATTGACACTTCTATTTTCTTGCTTGCGGTGGGTAGCTAACAAYGTTGCTGATTCCCTTCAGCAACAGGGGGTGGGCAGGAAAAGGCATCATGGTACTAGTGCCTTGTGGTGCAGCTCTGCTAGTTGATTCTGCAGGCACCTGGGGATGGCAGAGCATTGAGCTGAAATGCTCGTGGAATATATTTTGCATTTATTCTAAAAAGAATGGGGACATTAAAAAAGTTTTTTTCTGGCTCAAGCTAAGAATTTCCGGGTTCTTCCATCCAAGAATCTGTCTGATTTTGCAGTCTGGGGAAAGACACAAGTAGGAACATTTGCAGCTCCTCTTTCTCTGTGACACAATCTGTAGTTGAGTCTTCTTAGTGGCAAGAAACATTTGGCTGGAAGTCTGCCGGGCAGGAAGGAAGTGAACATTATCTAGCCAGAGCTTTCTGTACCATGCCTTAAAAGCCGCATTTAGGTAAAAGAAGAAAGAAACATCCAGGGTTGGTTCAAGAGTCTAGAAGCCATTTTAATGCTGTGGATTTTTTTTTTTATGCCATAACTAAATTCAGTTCAAGATCTGCAATGGCTTAGAAGTAGCAAAGAAGGAACTTGATACCAAAATGTAAGACCTACTCTAAAAATGTCCAGATAAAAGAAAAACAGAGTGAGAGAAACCACCTTAGATGAAGACAGGAATGCAGCTATCCTAACACAAAGCAAGTTCAGTATCAAAAAGTCGTTTACTGAATAGGACAGATAGAATGGAATAGAACATCGTCTAAGAAATAATACTCAGAAACAAAAGGGAGGAGGAAACTTAGAGGATAAAGTCTAATGAAAAAGTCTATTTCATCATGTTTTACAGATGATCATTTATATAATGCTATGGATGTTGCTATGTATGTTATTGGATTATATATTCCAAGACAGAGGACATAATGAATACTAAAAAATTAATGAGAAATGGGAAGTCTATATCAAGCATTTAGGTCCAGCAGTAACATACAGYTTTGGTATGAACCCTCAGAAAGAAAAAGGAACCGTCTCTGACAGATTGTTAACAGCGAAACACCGGAGATGGTCATGCTTTGACACAGAAACTGCTAGTGCAGCTATTACGCTTACAGAGCTCTAAGAAATGCTATAGCTTATTTAGCTCCCAAGGTAGCCTCCATAATCTCACTTCTACTGATAATGTTTAAAGACTGCAGACATTTCTTTAACAAGGCATTCATTAAAAAAAAAATATAACCTTGCCTTTTACTTTGTATGTTAACATTTTTGAACTGGTGTTAAAAATTAGAGAATCAGTTACTCAGCGTGAATCTTTGACAGTGGCATCACAAATCAATCAAATCCTTCTTTCTATGCCAAATTCATAGAAGCTATCAGTTTGAAAGCACAGATAATATACAAAGACATAATCCAAATATTTGGCAAACACATATCTCAAAGTTACAAGCACGTTTACAAAGACTTGCAAACCATTTTTTTTACTTTAGTGCAGCCAATGGGGGACAGATTGCTAAATCATGAATTTTCATCATTTCCTCTGTTACTAACTCCCAAAAGAGGGCCAATCCACATTTATTATCAAATATGAGGAAAAATATAATAACTTTATAAGATGTTTATCCATCTATGCACACACACTTTTCTCTCCCCTGTGAAAGACATTCAGCAGATCGCTCATCTAAGCTTAAAGGACCACTGCAGAGTGATGGACTTAAATAAAAAATTAGAGAMGTAAGAGTTAAACAGATGTAAAAGGCTGGCTGCTTTTGCCTGCCTGAAGCGCTTGATCCTGCTAAGAAAAAGTAACAAGTGCTCCATGGATTCATAAAGGCAAGAGATTTATTCCCCCAAGCTGTTGTGCATGTGCCCAGCAATCCGGAGGGGTCAATTCTCTGAGCAACCAAACTTCRGAAAAAATATCTTATTCTTTTCTTTCTTCTTAAAACTCAGGAAGAAGAGGAGCTTGGATGACAGTCTGGGAGAGAGATCTGCTTACAACAGAGRACTAAACAGTTTATCAGGATTACATTAGATGATCAACAGGGGTCTCATGTAGCCGATTCGCAGCTTAATACCACTGATTTACAGGCACATAGGTATTAAGTGGACTGTGAGCATACCATGCAATTCTTTCATCTTTCAATGCGCTTCTTGTACCTTTGCCAAAAGTCATAATTTTCCAGCATCCTGGATAGTTACATAGCCAAATGATAAATGCTTTCTCAATGAAGAGAACATCATTTGATTGGATTTCTCCTTAAGCTCAAGCCTCCCTAATAATAAATACATTGATTAAAATTCTGCCTGCTTGGCGGTCAGAGAAATATAAATAAAAGGACAAATAAAAGGACAAATAAAATAACTGCTTCGCTGTGAGAATATGTGTGAGTGGGAATCTCCACTTCTACACAGTTTCATTAAATTTGGTGAGACTTGGTTAAAAAAAAAATTACAACATCCATAGACTGATGCCTCTGCAATTCAGGAAACCATAAATCAAGTAAAGAAACCTGGAAGAGGCAGAATGCAATGGCAATACACTGTAGTTGGTTAAAAGGCATATCAGCTGTCAAATATTTTGCATATATTCTGCTGAAGARATGCTGTTTAACAATAAGAAGGTTTTTAGATATAGTTCATTGAGCTGTCCTGCTCTGCAAGTCATACAAACAATTCMTTTTGGTTGAATCAAATCTTCAGTCACATTTCATTGTTATGCAGAAAAAGATACGCTATGCTACTTCAGAGGGTCTCTACTTTTAAAATAAAACATATTTGAATGAGTTGCTTCATATAAACAACATTGATTGTTCCAGTACCAGAAACGGGCTGTGGGTAACCTGGAAACAAACCTGACATAACAGATTTACACCAGGAATTCCTCTAAGACCATCCATGATCCAGTCACATCTGTTAGTCCAGCCTTATCTGCTAATGGAAGCAGTTAAAAATGGTGAACTAATACCAGCTTCATGCCACCCCAAAGCACTCATCCATGCCAAGGGACCTGATGGTTACCCAACTATGGACGTCAATCACTGCGATGGCCAAATAGGCCCAACAGGGCAACATGTACCTGTCACCACAAAACCTGCTCTATGAGTAACAAGCATTTTAGGAAAAGCATTTACTAAACCCAAACATAAGTTGAAATATTTGGAAAAATCTGCCTTTAGAGCACCACAAAATAATGACTTCCAACTTGTCTTTAGTGGAAGGCCTGAATTTCTGACTCTGACGGTTTCATAATACCAGGTCTTAAATGTCACTGATCCCACAGAAAAGCACTGATGTGCTTTGGCATTGGTTCAGCTCTGTAYGGGTACGTACCAGGCCTCACACCAGTTTAGTTTTCATTACCTGAACTGTCATTTTAAAGGGTTCCCCATTTGATACATAAATGCCAGATGCCAAAAAGATGTTCAGTGACCTTCTAAAATAATAGCACTATCATTTTGCTTTAAGGTACGTTGATTTTCTCCTAGGCACGGTGCCCACAAACCAGCCTACGATGTAGTAGCACCATCATAGGATGATACTGGTGGAAGTAACCTTAGACTAGAAGAGACAGTGGACACATACAATGACAATTACTCTGAGGCACAGTCTCAGCAGTTCAGGAGTGTTTGTATTTCCATGCAAGGTATCCGAGTCCAACTGAAGTAAAACTGTCAGAAGTACGTCACTGTCTAGGAGCTTTGGTTACGTTTCCAAAGGTTACTTAGTCATTCAGGACACCAACTCTCATGGAAAGCTTTTGAGATTTCTCACTGAAGTTAATGAGACTTTGGCTCCTAGGTGTATGAGATGTACTTGACATAAGACTTCAAAATTTGAGTAACATAAGCATATGTAAAATATTTACCTGTATGCACCGCATTCATCCTGAACTTAGRGGCTAATGGCAAAGTTTCAAAACCTCTGGTAATAAATCTAAATCTTAGGCAGTTTTATTGGGTCACTGAATCACTGTATTTTTATAGATGTTACTCCCTATCCCTTGCATCCCAGAAGATGATGACAGTATTATAAAAGTATCTCAAACTGATAAAAGAATGAACCCAGAGTAAAGATTTTACTAAGCATACTGAGGGTAGCGTTGACGCCTGATGCTACCTGAATCTATTCCTAAGAGACTTCTCTCTGGCTGAAATTCTTCTAGAGTTCATGTTAGTCTCAACATGAGGATGATAAAAAGTTTAAAAAAAAACCCAAACAGACAGTATTTTAAAGTAAATCATCCTATGGCAAGATAACCTAACACATTGCTTCTAAACAGAGGTGAAAGAAGGCACTGCAGGAACACTTTTATTTGATTATCCTCCAACAGCTTGCATGCCCATCTTATGTGGCTCAATTCAGGAAAACTTCCACAGTGGCCACGGTCTTGCAGTTCACCTGTTCCGGAAAAAGGGAGTCTCTCCTGCACAGTGCAATTCAGTACAATCACCCCAGCAACAGGGAATGCTCTGAGRAACAAGTGAAAATTGAATCCTCTCCATTAGATTATTTGAAATGTGAACTGATACAAAACATCAGCTGCAACTTTCTTCTCAGATGTGGGCAATCACCCCTTCTGCTGTTCTACCTGTGCAAAATTTGTCCTTAGCTGMAGGAAAGGGAGATGTGCGTACATCTGGCCAATACTAATAAAAAGGCAGCTCCGTGAATGTTTTGGGGAAGATCCTCAACTAGTGGGAAAAAATAACACTGAAACAGCTATTGATTTCAGCCAAACTATGGCTATTAAAACCGCCCTYTATCTTGGGAGCATCATGCCTATACACATACATTCTAAGAAGAATAGACAATTTTCAGAGTTATCAAAACATACACACGACAGATCCATGGAGACCTTCAGCATAGAAAAATAAACTATTTTTAAACAAAGAACTGAAAACAACATCCTCTGCCCCATACAATCCAGRCATATAAGTTTTATCTGTATTTTTCAGACAGAGTTACAAGCTGTATCCGCCTAAACCGATGCAGAAAAAAGGGATAGAAAACTATCCCAAAACTTCAGTTTCCTCTAGGTCTCAAGYGACATTTTTATAATCCTTCAGGAAATTATAAAAATAGTGTGACATACTTGTAGCTAAAAGAGAATAACTCACTCATGACTCCACTCTATTGTCCATTTATAACCTTTTGTTATGCTGCAGGGATGTAAGCACCAAGAGGAAGAAAATACTTGCAGACAACATCCTCCTTGCCATTAGCCTAGTACTGCAAAAGGTCTTGCATKCCTTGTCTGGAAGCATGGAGAACTTCCTACAATATAGAAAGAATAGCTATAGTATACAAGTAAAGTTGGCAAATTTGTCAGTGTTACGTCTASATTCAAGGGGTTCCCTCAAAACCATGCTCTTAAACAATGTTCACCACCATCACCAAAGAAAGAGAAAATGTGCTAAGCTGTAGAAATTTGCATTTTTTTAAAGTTACTCAGCTGTTTATTAGCTTAAAATAGAAGCTATGTTGCTTTTGAACTCTGACCTTTTGAGTAGGAAAACTCATTCAGGAAGATAAAATGAATCAGATGAAATTCATAAATCTTATTCAAGAATGACCCTGAACACCTGAATATGTCTCATTACAAATAAAAGGAAAAATTTTACAAGATTATGAAAAGTAAAAATACTTAGGCTGTTCATTCAAGTTGTATACTCTGATATGTGAAATGCTAAATTATCTGTGCCCGAGCTGAGATGGATAAACTAAAACAAAACCAAACCAAACCCCTGGAAAAAATAGCAAATACCCACTCAATTAAAGGAAATTTAATTTCCAAGACACAACCCAACAACACACCAACATGGTCCAGTCCTCTCATGAAATTTAGTAGTATACATTTCTATAATGGGAATCTGCAGAGATATAGACACTACCATACTCTGATAGGGGATAAGAGCCTCTAGCTGTACATACGGGCTATATATTAGATGACAYATAGGGCCAGGTCTTCACGGATGATAAACTGTCCAAGCTTCAATGACAGGAGCTGGGAAATGGCACTGTTGTTGTTACCATACTTCAGTGGTGAGACACTTTCCTCATTTGTGTATTGTCTCCATACATGTTTTAAAACTACTCTTTTATGTATTTTATTCTACAGTTCAAGTTTAAAGTCAAATTCTTCCACTGTTTGGAAAACCTACTTTTCTATTACAAGTAGATGAGATACATCTAGATTTAAATAGCTTCCCTGTCAACATATCTCTAGAGAACTTTGATGTTACTCGAAAAGACATATCCAACACCATGCTTTTTCATGGTAAGGCTTGGTTTCTAGGTATGATTTTTAAATTGGCATCTGCTAGAAATATTTTCTGCATCGCTTCCAAAAGAATCAGTATGTGAATTAAATTATAAATCTGCCTGGACAAGTAATTATCAGTTTGTTGTAGCATCCTTCCATAATAATGACAGTACAGGAGGACTTCATTTAGGATTTCTTCAGGCRGGAGATTGCATTTAGGTCCCTTACAACTAACTCATTTGTTAAAGCTTTTATTATGCAAGCGTAGCTGCTGCAAAATATTGAAGGTATCTTGTCGTACATCAAAAATAATTAGAATTATACAGAATCAATAAGCTAACTAACAACTGTGCACTACGTGAATCACAGTTTGTTCCCCAAAATAACTTTCAATTCAAGACTGAAAATATTTTGCCTTGCTTAGACCAGAAAAGRAAGTTTTGAGATAAAGACCTAGCCACTATATGCTCCCTAGATATATTTACCATAAGTAATACAGGAGTGCTTTATGAAATAAAATATTTATTCCAAAATCAAATGAACACTCTTGATGTGTACTTTCCTTCACTTGCTGACCCAGTACCCCTACTTAACCATATTAATAATGAACCATTTTCAAAAAGCCAAAATGGTTAATACATTCTTCATAATCTCCTAGTCCTGGAAACCGAAGATAGTAGTATAATTAATTTTCATGATGAATGTCAGAAAGCTGCTGCTTTGTTTCTTTACTTATATGGGGGGAAATGGGAGAGAAGGGAGGTATAGAAAAACACCGAAGAAAAGCCACTGAGCCCTTGAATATGTAGTCTTTTTCTCCTTTTTTAAAGTATTCTTACAGAAGACTAGCCTCTGAAGCATTGGAAATATTTGACTCTTTTCACTGTTTCACAAAACAAGAAACGAGTGCCCAGTCTTAGAGTGTTGTCATCGTACAGCAAAGACAACCCGTGTGGAAGAGATAAAAAGCCTACACATTCCCAGAACACCTCCATGTGGATGAGGAAGAACAAAACCAGAGGGCGATGCATCTTTATCAACAACTGCCAGTCACTACTGTTTTGCCGTATGCAAATACATTAGTGTTCATTTGCTGAATTTGTTCATCAAAGCAAAATGCTTCTGGAAACAGAACTGCTGACAAATATAAGGAGCTGTCAGGTGGAGCACTCTGGCAAGACCTGCCTTAAACTTGTCGCCTATTGTCATTTTTATTGTGCTTATAATTGCAATAATAAACAATACCTCATGTTATCCCACTTTCATTCTGAAGATGCAAATTGCTTTTAAAATCCTGAGTTCCAGAGAATAGCTTTTGATCTAATTTTCTAGGGCTGCTTCCTTATAAGCATTAAAGTTCTTGCCATATTGTGCACACAGTAAATTGTAATTTTTTATTTTTTTCCATTTAAGACTCAAAATTTATAGGTATTTTGGCAATAATCAAACATAAAATCTCAAAACCATCACCCAGAGGCTTAGTACAACAGAAAGTTACGTATCTGTGTGTGTTTATCCAAATCCACCCAAAACTGCAGGCCTCTGACTCCCTCTCCAAAAGGCTTTACCAAACGTAATCGCCCATGCTCCACTGTGCACATGCCTATGACCTCTCTATTGATGTATTTTCATTGAAAGTAAAGCTACAATATAGCTAATCCATATCTACTGTATCCTAAATAACAGCTGAATATCACTGACCTCAAAAAAACACAAAGAAGTTCACAGGAAAAAAAAAAAGCCATAGAAATTATTACCTTTTAATATTATATTATTTATAGTCTTTTCTGTTTGCCACTGTCATTTGTCTAATCATTCAAACATACATCTAAGAACTGGTACTCGCAGAATAATCAGCTAGCACTGCTTGACTGATTATTATTGCCCCMGAAACAATATAATCTGAAAAATTTATTGACAAATATTCTATACAGTCGCCAGTCTCTCGCATGACTGGTACTGCAGTGATGGAGTATAAGTTCATATCATTACTGAGAATTGGGCCAGTTTAGTCCAAAAGTGATTACTGAAGTCATGTAGATGATGTTTATGTTATGTTTATGAAGCCAATCAAATTACGTTTAGTGAACCCGTGAATCACCAAAAAAGCTAATTTAACGTAACAGGTGTACATGGCAACTGTTTCAGTCTTGCTAAGGCCAAGATGAGCTGTAATGTTTACTATGGTGTATGCAAGTCACTCAAACCACCTCAGTCACACAATCATTTGTATACATTCACCAGCATGATTGTCACTGGAATTACACTTCCACCAAATTTGTTCCCTTCTGAAGTTTGTACTACCTCCTCTTATTTCTTCTCCCATGTGAGAAGCTCAGTCAACAACTGAAAGACCTATGTGSCCACAAGAAAGGTGAAATATGTTTAACTGTGTGCTTGCAATGGAAGTTACAGATGGCTGATTGTTCATAATCATGTGGAAAACATTTAGGTCACAATTTTTTTTTGTTTGTTTTCTTGATGCAACTCCATGTTTTGTGATTTTTTTTCTTTATCAGCACCCACAAATAAACAATGTAATTTGGCTTTTTTCTTCTTTTKGAGATAACCCTTTTCTACACTCTTGTGAAATAGGAAGAGTGTATTAGGGATTGAGACACATACATCCATATGGCAACTTCACACAAGCAGCAGGACGGACCATCGCGGAGAACATAGGTCTCACACTAACTGAGAGTACAACACCCTACGCACAACAAATTCATTTCCCTCTTGGCATAGTACAAAATCACAATTTCAGTCCTCACTCTCCTCAAAGACCTGTACCGTACAACATATACTTAACAATATTTTACCCCCAAGTACTTGCTAAGGTTGCTGGAATTTTAATTGCTATTTGGGGATAAAGAGGGATCATGCTTGATGACATATTCACAAGTCATCAATTTTAACTCTTTAAGTATAAGCACAAAACATACATAGACATCTATGAAGTATTAACAACTCTTCCCTGGTTGTTAATACAGCATATGCAGTGAAAATAAAAGAGAGGAAACAAGAGGACCTTCTTCACCCAAACTTTGGATATATTGTGTAGGTATATGGAAGGCAGCTAAGCTAGGGASAGGCAGAAAAAAAAGGAATAATACATACATAGCAAAGAATTAACCATAACCTGGAGGCCTGGAAATGCCTCCCTACCTTCAGGACACAGYGCCATCATCCTGGCAGCAGTAGCCGCCTTTTGGGAAACTCAGCTCTAATACCTTGCCTTAAGCCTGAAGTTTTACCATGTCTTACAGGGACACAGATTCCCTGCAGGGGACCGCGTGGGCCAGGATCCTCACAGAGAGCTGGCAACCAGTCTGCAAGGCAAGGATGGTTGTAAAGAGAGCAATCCCATTTTCACTTGGCAAGCAAATCTGAACCAAGATGTCAAATAACATTCACCTAGGGAAAGGAGGATCACTGCTTGCTCTTACTCAGTGACACGTAGAGCATCTTTCCACGCATCTCCCAGACCTTCTAAGTGGCAAAGTCTCATACATGACAGTTAAACAACAAACACCATATTTTACAAATACTTCAACTGAGAGGTTGCATACAATCCTCTCCAAACAAAACAAAACATGCATTTCTAATACAGCAGAACACAGATTCATCTATACTGCCTTTCAGAGTGAATCTAGCAAAGTAACTAGGTTCCCAGAAAACACTTCTGTACACCATTGAAAAAGCCTGCCTTTGTCCACCACTGCAGCTATCTCAGTAGCACATGGCCCCGGGCTAGCGATCCACAACTCTCAACACACAAAAGTACTAGAACTAGAAACAGGGAGCAGGAAAAGAGCACGCTATTGCTGAAACACAGAACTATGATCTCAGCTTATAATTTTACATTCAGCTTTTCAATTAAACAAACAAATGATTAGCAAAGAGATAAGACATAAACAAAAGACTTAGGTCAAGAACAATTTTCAACTTGGACCTTAATCTGCATTTTATATATGTTACAGTGGCACCTCCTGAACTTTTGAAGGTTAAACAAAATGTCCTGAAGACATTGTTTTAAGCCCAACTTGATAGGATTTGAAGCAAAATGACAAGAAATAGAACCAGCCAAGGCACCAAGCTAGACAACCATTTTTTTTACATGCCACTTCCTGCATTGCTTTTATTTTTAACTGAAACGTGACCTGCCAGTAAATTAACAGCCAAGCATTTATTGTCACCAGATCTCTGAAGTGACAAGTCTTTGCCTTCTGCAATAAACCTTTTTTGTAGAAGAGATGAAGATTGTCCCTCAAAACATATTAGTTAGACTGGATTTATATAACAGCACAATAGAATAGCAAGTCATGAAGGATAAAATAATTATCTTAATAACGTCCACTACAATGATGAACTGAAGCAGTTTGTACATTAGTAGGCTATTTATGTACACTTTGATTGCATTACGTTTCTCTGCCTATAGTCACCTCAGAAGTGCACCAACAGCTCTCTGATTCACACCACTTTGTGGTTTATTACTGACAGTGCAGCGACTAATATTTAACTTTCTTCCCAATTCTTAAAGCAAACATTATTGCCTTTTTAGTAGCTACCAGTGGAAGTATGACAGAAAGAAGAGGGTAATGTATACCATTTTTTGTATAATATTTCGGTGTTTATGACAAGATAATTTTTTGTTGTGTTTTTTAAACCCTTCCCAGATGGGTCATTTCCAGACACAGCTATATCACATCCTCTTTTCTTTTGTCAAAAAATAAAATCCAAAAGTAATTCCTGGTAAATTATTGAAACAAGGAAATGCCATATTGTCCACTCTCCAAACTGCCGCTTGCATTCGACCTTAGCCTGGGGGGCCAAGRATCTGAAATAAGGGGAACACTGTCAAAAGCCCACAGCAAAGGGCATTTCCCAACTGAATGATTCTTCTAGCACTGATAACAGCTGAATACAGGCAGCAAAGATGATCAGTACTTTCCATTCAGAATCACGCCTCAGCAAGATAAGTAACAGCAGAAATAATTGTTTCCTCTCTTGGCAGATCTGCAGCATGAGAAGAGCAGAAGATGAYCAGAGAAATGTACTGAGGTCCCCAGGATGAGGGATAAGGAAAGATATGCAAGGGGAACTGCCGGATTCACACAGGCTTTTGGTGGTTTTTTTGTCTTCGTCATTGTTTTTTGGGTTGGCATTTTTTGTTTGGTTTTGGTTTGTGGCTTTTTTTGGTTGTTTTTTGGAAGTCATAGCCATCCAAAACCACAAACTGGAAACCATCCTACATACCAGTGCAGATGATGCATATGGAGCAGTTTGAAGAAATGGAGCTATTATGAAGGTATAATCAGGTTACACTGAAACGATTGAATATATTTTTCAGTGGTCATTCAAGATTGTAGGAACTTCAGTTTTTCCAGTGTATCTCATTCTGCACCCAAAATGAACTGTCTCTCTTTACAGACTACAAATCAACTTCAACATGTGGGAGTCTCTTGTATTTAGCAAGGCATCTAAGATAAATATATAAAAATATTTTATTACTAAATGTATCATGGTATCTTGTATTGCCTTGACACTGCAGAAAAACAAATTGATACCTTTTGCTTAAAATAGACATACCTTGTTTGTCATGGTTTTATGATGACCTTCTACCTCTGTTTTCATTTAAATGCTATTACATGTGTTTGGTTTTAAACAGCCTTTGAGAAATGATTAGTGATAAAAATGTTTAGATAACGGTTCATCTATTTTTGTTCACACTGACATATCAGATATGCCATGCTTTGCTGGATTCTGAAAGGATGGAAGCAGTGTTACACAATATCCACCACCCCCTAGTCTTTTTGTTAATCATCCCAAATCAGCTGTTGCTTCACAAATCAAATTTTTAGTCCTTTTAGGCATGCAGCATGATGCTAATATGTGGCAACAGAATGTTGATTATAGACCACTGGGTAGCACTAGCTGTCCCATTAGTGGCACCCAGCTGTCCAGATTCATGCATGAGCAAGAAGGATTTAATAAGTTAAGATGAAGAGCAGTGAAATGCCTGTGATGCAAATAAAGACAATAGAGAAATAATTAGTGTGAGGCAAACCATCTTCTCAAAGCAGAATTAGTTCTGAGGTAAATGACTGTTACTTCATTAATCACTAGGTGTATTGTCAACTTTTAAACTAAACTGCTTTGACACCACAGCAGAAGGTAGGATATTATAGAATCCCCATACATAATTATAAAAGTGAAATTAAATTATTTCAGAAGTTGTATGAACCATTCCTACCCAGTGCATGAGAATACAATTCTGACGATCGTGTGACTATTCTGAGATTACTAAAAAGCATCAGCATTTAAGAGCTAACAAAAGAACTGGCTATTTACGCCCTAAAGAATGTTATTTCTTCTTATTCTGAATGGAACGAAATTAGCATAGCCATTATTTGTGGATGCATTAACCTCGCCACACAGTGCCAGACCCAAGCACTGACCACAGTCTGCAGTTCTTGTCCTGTCCAGAAAAGCAGCAACTCATCATGTGCAGAGTGGTGAGAAGACAGTCACACATTCTCCACAGAAACACTACCTCGTGTATATCGATGACAAAGTGTCTCAGCTGAAGGAAGTCTGTAATTCTTGAATTAAGGTCTCTCCAAGACAGGACAGCCACATTTGTTTCAATTCAACAAAACAGGACTTTCACTCCCAGTGATTTAGACATTGGTATTTTCTAAAATATTTTTAATGCTTCTGTTAGCCCTGTTTCTGGCAATGATGAACATAAAAGCGGAGTGCAAGGAACTGGGCATTCCAAGGCCTACAATGCTGAAAATATCCATGAACAGCTTAATCACAATCTGAAGGATTAATTGCTTTCAAATAATTATATTAATACAGAAGGACTGCTACTCTTTTGAAAGTGAAAACACTCCCTGTGTTTTCAGCTGTAGAAAGGATCAGAGTATCACTGGCCTCAAACTTAAATTCTGATAACATCGGAAAGTTGTTATTTTTAACGTCATCTTTTAAAATCAGAATCTGGAAGCTTGCATATGAAGAGTTTCTCTATTTTTCAAATGTAAAACACTTCTGAAAGAACAGAAAATATGAGCATTCAGAGTGCTGTTATTGTACCCTGGCTGTTCATTATCAACTTCCCTTTCTTCACTTACTATTTTGTTCCTCTGTTACTCAGTGATAAAGGCTTTTCTAGAGGTCAGTCTCTTTTTTTCCCCCCTGACAAACTTTTCCATGCCTGCTATTTTTTGCCTTCTCATCACAGCCTACAAAGACCAAAATCCCTCACCAGAAGTTTCTTTCCAAATTGCAAGTACCTCCCCAAAACATCATGGTAGATCTTTACTTCTATATCCAATTACTCTAAGTTCTAACAAGCTTCAAATAAAAGTGCTGAAGGTTGAGATTAGCCCATCATTACTTTAAAAATGAACACAGTACCATTTTTCTTACTTTATACATCCTGGCCTAAATTTCCTTAGGGTACAGAACTTGGCTGTGTGTTACTCTGGTATAATAAACAGTCAATGGTTCTGTAAATACCAGGGTCCAGCTTCTCAGCTGATGCAAATTGACTTAAATAGAGCTAAGCAGCCTAACACTAGCTGAAGAAACAGCTCTGTATATCTAATTATACACACAGCAAAAAAGTCACTAAGAGCTCTATCTCAATTCAGCCTATTTTACGTAATTAACTGTACAATAAAATGTTCCATGATCAAACTGCTCAGTTCCTTTGAAGTACTCACTTACCATTTCCTTCCATAAGCACATCTAAGAAGAAATTCCTTTATATGTCCATGAACATTCGAAACTATCAGTACTAGAGGCTGCCGTTTTCTATTTTGTGCCTAATCCCAGCTACTCTGGAGAGAAAAGCAAAATCTCCTGCTGGGTGCCGTGACTGCAGGATCAGACTCTTTAAATACATAATGTTCACCAGTACAACTAGAGTCATGTCAATTGTGATAGGGACCAAAGCCATGTTCTCCATTTCACTCTACACAGGCCAGACTAGTGCAAGGGCCGAAAAGCTCTGACATGAACAAAATGGTCTGGATTTGAATTGGTGACCTGGAGGTGAAAGGCTTGCTAAGTAACCTCCCTGGCTTCACTCTGGCTCTCTTCTTTAGTCCTCATTCTAAAAACAAAGATGCGTTCATTTTAAGCTCTGTTAACTTGTGTGTGTGTGTGTGTGTGTCAGGGGGAGACAGTAATTAGCATGCCTCCGTTACATATATGGTTCATTTCTTAAACTCCTTGTCAATTCGTTACTCCAATGTTTGACAAAGCAGCCTGGATTAAATCCATAAGCAAATGGATTTATGTTGTTTAGTCACTCAGATTTTAAAACACTCCGAAGGCTCTACTCCTACAGGAGCTTATGTGCTATCCCCATAGACAAAATTTATTAAGTCCATTACATCATTATTTTCTAAATCAAAATTCTCTACATATTTTAATAAATTGCCTCCTAGAATCAGAGTATACAGGGTCTGATAGCTGTTAAGTTAAAATAACTCCCCTTTGGTTATCTCTGCTTTATTTCTCCCTAGAAGCCTTTAAGCCATTCACAGCAGTCCCTGACAGAATGTGCTGGAATACAATAATATGTCAATTAACTACAGTCAACCAGCTGCTAATACCATTTCTCCAAAATGTCTTCATTATTAATGGAAAGCACTGTGGTGTGGCAACGTGCTAGAAGACTAACTGAAAAAGAAATTCTGACACATTCTATGACTAATTATATTGCATTTCCTAACATTTTCCTATCACGTTAATTAGTACAGTTGTGGTTTTAAGTTCACAGATCCAGTTTGACCTCTTTTAGCAACAGCCCACAAAGGCCACCCAGCCAGCAAAACCCTATACTTATCATAGATTTTCATTTGATGCAGCTTTATAAATTATACACCATCTATGGCTTTACATTCATAGATGTTGTCATTAGCCACTGAACATATCTTCAAAACCACTTTCTAGAGCATTTAGAAGAAAATAACCTGGAAAAAAGGTAACGTCTCTAAATGACTGTATTGAATTACTCACATGGGTGCTAATTAATCTAGTCTAAAACTGGGATGTGACACCTCTGGAGACTATTATAAAATATAGAGCTTTTTTTGCTTGTACATCATTAGGTCAAACACAGCCCAGGTGACACGTGTCTGAAAATGGATAGCAGCTGGGGCTGGGGCTGCTTGGTGGCCTGTGTGAAGTGCACTGATTGTCTCGATCCAGTTCCAAAGCAACACGCGTCATCACCAACAAAAAATGCCCCAGGAGCTGGCACAAATTGACACCCTTGTTGGCAGCCTCAGCGGCAGTGCCAAAGGCTGAAGAGCGTTTGTGATTGCTCTGTTCTTGAGCTCACAGACATTGTCATTTCTGATAATGCTGACATCTCAACACATCCACAGCCCAACACCCTTCAAAAACCCTTCCTCCTCGCATCCTGCCGGGCAGTGTCACTACCTTGGGCGGCAAAACCAGTAAATTACCAGAATACCTTAGCTGACACACAGAGTGTTTCTAGAGATACACTGTAATTAAGTCCAAATCTCATTACTTTTCTAAACAAATGTAAGTTCGAGCAGTAATGCAGTGCATAATGAACAACAATACATCATTAAAACATAGGACTGCTGCGTTATAGTTCAGAGATAGTAAATGGTTTGATAGCATTTCTCATCCAATTTTGTTTTAAATAACAGCTGTCTGTGCTTCTCCATGTCCCTGCAGGAGGAAAAATCAAAGCTAATGCAGAAAAAGTACTGCCCCCCTCCTCCTCTTTTCCAAAAGGAATTCTTCAGCTATTCAGTCAATTCAAATCTAAAAATAACTGGGGAAAAAAAAAATACTTGGAAAGAAAAAAGAATGCCTTCCTAATTGCATATTAATTGCTGTACTCAATTGTAACTTTCTTTTGCACTAGCAAGTAACATCATTTGTGCCTTTATAAGGCTCTCAAGAATCCTGCCAACAGAGAATGTGCATGTCAAATAATTGATTCAACCTGCCACTTCCCACAGGGTCAATAAGGAGCAGCTGGACTTGAAATCCCTACCTAAAAACAACAGCTGCAACACACAAGACAGACCCAGAGCAGAGGTACAGTCTTTGTTTCCTCTCTCCTGATCCAAAGTGCTTAGTTAAATGCCCAGGCAATAGAGCAGAATATAAAGAAATAAGTTCACCACTCACACAGGGGGCAGAACAGGGATGACTGAAAGGGAAAAACTGCAAAGGGAAAGAAGGTACAAATGAGGGGAGAGCAAGACCTACTGAACCTGCCAGATTCCTGTATCAGGAGTTCATTTTTACTCTATGCAGCTGCTCTGGATATGTAGGACATCCAAAATCAACTTTTTCCACCAGCTAGCTTCAGAAAACCCAGTAGCTAACGTTGCACTGTCAAGGTCTATTGCAGCTTTCCCTTTCAACTAGGTTATCTGGGAACTAAGAAACCGGATCAAATAGCTTCTCAGCACTTCGCTCCTAAGGTTCCTGCAATACTCTAAGTAAAAGACAGTGTCAGCCTACCTTGCTCCTCCTGCTTACTGCCAGTCCTGACCAAAGGGAAAAAACCATACGCACTCTTCATGGCTACCCACATCTGCCCTCTTTTGCCATACCTTAGCTCATCGGACCACAGCAGGATCCCTTTTTYCTTCACATACAAAACATAGAAGGTRACCATAAATCGCCAATAAAGACAGGTKACTGACCACTTACATGGAAATCCCAGTTCAATGAGCAATCCGGCATTGAAGCAGTATTTATACTTGTCATTATCTGCCTGTAAAGAATTCTTTATTTTCTTAACAGTCTCTGAAAAAATCTTACAGTTACTTATTTCCCTCTCAGCTTCTGCTATTTGGAGGCATCATACAAGCTAGATTTATTTTTGTAATACCATGGCTATAAATTGCATGTAATGGGATTGTCCCTCAAATACATCTCTGTCTCAGACTGAACCTTGCAGAATCTGAAACACCATGCTCACAACACCACAAGCACTAGTAAATAGACAACTATATTTTCTGTAAATACTTATACTTTCAACATGGTAGCGAATTCAGGCTTTTCATCTACCTCCTGTAACAAACACAAACACTGCATCATTAAAGATACTAATGCCTGCCCTTCCTCATTAGTGACTGTAATGCAAAAATTCTCACTCTGCTAAAATTTAGGAGAGCTTTGAGGACTAGTGTTAGTCTATAGAAGCTTACCCTCTGGATTTACACTCAGAGCTTTGAATTACAAGTGTCTTTGATCATCTGCGATACTGCAGTTTCTTACATACACAACTCCACCTTGCTAATAGGAGCTTCAGTACCAACAGTATGCCAGTCACTTTCCAAATTCCCATGAAGACTCCGAACCCCATCCTGAGGAGCATACATGCATAAGCAACCTGTAGTTATAATGAGATTTTATTCTCTTATGATACGCCCCATAAAAATCACACTGGAAAAAAATGCCTAGGGTATTCTACAAATATAAGTATGCATATTAATTAGATACTGCACTTATGCTATATAGAGCTGTGTCAATGTTCATATAATCCAACAAAAATCAAGGGCAGCTGTGCCTCAACTGTCTGAAGGGAAATATATTTGCTTTGTAAATATTAATGAACTTAATATGGTGTCTGTAGGGAGAGATTTAACAGGGAACACAGAGCAACACAGTGAGGCAACAGAGTCACAGTGAAAGTCAGTAGGACTAAAGCATGTAATTTCTATTGTGCCTTTTGAAACATTTCTCCATCATGAGGTTATCATCATACAGATCGTATATTATTAGTAGGCAATCCCAAAGGAAGACGTTTGTTTAAATGTCCACAGGGAAGAGGCTATCATCTGACGGGTATCCAGATTAAATTCAGGGGAGTCAAAGTGCTATGTGATAAGTTTCTTTCATACTAAGGCAAGGTTTGCGCATTCACTTCAAAATAGTAAGTGGCAGTGCAAGTTCAAAGACTTTTTCCACGCRTGGAAAAGACATTTGACGCACTCTTGCAAAACAAGGTGAAAGTAAAAAGAATTAATKAATTCAATCAAATATACTGTATTTTAGCAATAAAACAATAGTTATACATGAACATCTCAACTAAAGAATAAGACTATGAATATGCAAATAGAAGACTAAGGCTTTTTAACCTTTTGGCTTACAAAACCCAAAGGGACTTTAAATGAAAGGTGAAATTTCTAGCAGAGGAGGCTGAAAGTCACATATAAAACCGTTTTCSCCCAACCTGAGAACATGTAGCTGGGTTGAGGCTTAAATACACAATCCCTTGTAACTGTGTGGAATAGCTGGATGGAAGAAGGCAGAAAAGAACGCAGAACCTGAAACGTCCCTTCCTTGCACCTCATGAAATCCAGAACACTTGGAGATGGGCTCATAAAAGGCCCTAGTTTCTTGCAAGGGGGAGAAATCAGAAAGACACCTATCCCCCTGGACCTATTGTGCATTGATCACATGGATGAACAGGTAGCAGCTGGTTCTTCAGATTTTATTTCAGACTGCAGTACTAAAGAGTACGGCAGTGTATTAGCATGTRATATTTTTAGTCTAATAGCAAAGACAAGACAAATATACTGGCTCAGAAAAGTTCAATACTCCTGGTTCAGAAAAGCATCCCAAATTCAGTTCCGGTAATATTAAAAAGCACTCCTGAATCAGGATGAAGACAGACAGAAAAGCAGAGAGACATAGGCAACTCCAGCCTGGTTATTCACAAGGCATAACTGCAAGTCAAATTTGTGCTCTGTGCCATGGCGACTTTCATTTCAACTGTAAAATTATACTGCTTTCAAACCTCAGCCAGTATTTGTCGTCTTAACCACTGATTGTTTTCCAGTTATTTGCCTAGTCCCAAAGTACATTCATCCTTTTTTTTAATGTAAAAAAATAAAATAAGACTTAAATAAATGAATCCAATTTAGATTTAGTAGCTGTAAACAGCCTATGCTAGTAAAAATTAACCTTCACTCTATTATCTCATGAGAGATCAGGTTAGAAGCAAGGTGAGAATCTGAGCAAGTCTTTTTGTAGCCTTTGTTCAAAAACTCTTCTCAGGAAGCACTGTTTATTCCTACTGAAGTAAAAAATTTCATAGCTCACCTACCTAAATTTATTCTCCATTTTTTCATTAATCCCAAATAAATGAAAGAATCACATAATCTGTCCYGATGTCTACGTAAGAAGGCAATACACACCCTTAAACTGTGCTCACATTTGAATTTAAGCAAGTTGTTCTGAATTAATTAACAGGTATTTTATCTTAGAAGCCCGCCAGTCATTCCTGTGTTTCCACAGGTTCTTATTGTCAATGCTCCCCACATCCAGACTGCTCTTCTCATCTGTTTTGTCATTTCATATATAATAGACAGACCCATTTTTCACCTTCCCAGGAATACAATATGATACAGAACCTATGAAGTATGTGGCCAATATCATCTAACCTATTAAATGTCAGAATCATATATCTCAAACCGTATGTCAAGATGCTGTAGTCTAGCAGCAATAAACTCATTTTGTTCCTCACAGGGAATGCACTCCGGCTATAAGAATCCATGCGGGTTTCCTCCTGTATAGATTTGATTGTGACCTACTGTTGATGGCTAACATGCTCGGAGATGACGATAGGAGTTGGCCAGATAAAATCTTAGATGGGAAGACAGAATAAAACTTAACAAAGTATTCCCTTTATAGTTAGCTAGCTTGTACCAATTTGGTCCCTTGTAGGGTGATCCGATGCTTGCTCCAGTATGAGATTCACCTAATGTATTTTTATATTTTATTACTATTTCACCCTYCTATGCCATGCTGGACATTCTGCTTTGGGGAAAATTGTAGGCAGCAGAACTGAATTTAAATCGAACAGGAGCGGCAGCTTTACAGAAGCAAAACAGCTACGTGAGTTTATTGGAAACAGAACACCAAAAAGCAGACATCGTACGCTCTGCAGGACGCCAGGAAAGTGCCAGCAAAACAAAGCATGTGCTCTTGGCTCGTGTGGAAGGGCCGCTGCCCATGCCAGCAGAGTGGCTTCACTTAGCACCGCATTGTGAGCTGCGGCTGGGCAGGCAGCGCAGCCGTCAGCTGGTAGCCGTCCACCCCGACCATGCAGGCTTCCAGCGCATGCTGGGCTGCACAGCAGCTAAAGCGCCTCCAGGGCACTCGGAGAGGCTCGGGTCACACAGACAGGCGTTYCTCGTCTGCAAAGACGGATGAATACGTCACCTGAGAGTCAGTTCAGATAACTGAAAACCCTGCAGCTGAAGGAAACCCCCAAATCAAAGACATCCTCTGCAGGCTGCAGCTGTGGAGCAGGAGGCTGGGCACTGGGCTCCCTGCCCCGAGGCCAAGCCAAAGGGACCCTCCCCTGGTTTCTGCCAGCACCCTGATGAGGCCTGGGTGGCTGACTGCCATCAGGGACAGACTTTAGCTGGCCACCTGGTTTATCTGCTGCTGGCGACTGCCTGGCCATACCCATCCCTGGCAGACAGCTTCCACTGCGAGTCTCCCAAAACTCTGTCTTCACGATGGAAGCCTCCTTTCAAGCCTCCACAGAGCAAAAGGCAAACCTTCTCCTGCCTCTCCTTCCTCTTACCCCATCTCAGCTCAATTCCTGCTAAGATCCAGCTGTAATCCACAGATACAGTTCAGTCGGACATGAAAGCATAACAAAACATAAATCACAACAGATTCATTAATATGAAGAGCTCAGAAGCAAAACAAAGATTGTAACAGCATTTTCTGTTACTCATGAAGTATTTTATCCATGTATCGCASTAGACCTACATGGATTGCTATTCCTCATTTATCTGTCTATTTATTCCCACGTACCCACGGGGTGAGGAGCACAAGCCAATTTAAAGAAGAGAGTCTCCAGAAGGGTAGCAACAATAACGGAATCTTCCCAAAATGAAGGCTGGACCTCTTCTGCATTGGGCTGATTTGACAAATCCCTTGAAATTATTGGGATTTCTGGCTTAAAGCCAGTACTGAAAATAAAGGGAGGGAAAAAAAAAAAATCAAAGAAACAAGACAAAATCTCAACCCTGAACTAGTCAAAATTTTGTTAATTTAGCTACATGCCTGCAGAATTTCCAAACTATTCACATTCCTGTTATCATAACTGCCATTAAATTGTAAGAATAAAAAGAATAGGTGCTTTGACGAATTTCAATTATTAGATAGTTAACCACTGTAAACACAAAAGAACCCATGCAGAGACCTGTCTTGTATTAGTGACACTCATTAGCTGTAATGGAGTTAGAGGAATCATTATTTATACAGTACGCTAAGTGTACATAAAAATTTACAAAGATGCATTCATCAAAAACATCTACACTATGCATAGAAGTGGGTTTCCTTGACCTTCAACAAATTTTAGGGGAAAGAGGTGACAGGAAGCCATGTTTCCACCCCACCCCCCACCCCACCCCCATTTTTGTTTRGGTCACAAGGGAGTAAACTCAGAAACCGGTCACGTGGGACATCGGTCACATGGGACGTTCSCAGCAATCATGAACTCTAACATTTATTTCCAAGAGGACGCCTTTCTGCCTTTGTCCCAATAGCTGTATCAAAAATAACAAAAGCTTTTTAAGTTTAGTAACTAAAATATCATGTGTAATGAACACGGGCTTTGTCTGCTTTGCTTTATCAGCCTTCTACCTGAATAGCAGTCTGAAGAACATACGAGAAAGCATCGCTGCCTTGGCAGCTTACTTATTTCAGAAAACGACTTGTCTGTTGGGATGATAGTTAGGTTTGGGCTTTTGGGACAGCACTGAATCTCTTTGAGCCCAGTGAGAGAGCAGCTACACAGAGAAAGTAAATCATTTTAATTTTGTACAAGTTGAAAAGCATTTTTTCCTCAACTTCAGCTAGATGACAGTGGCATGATGGCTGATTTTCATTTCAATCAGAGCAGCATATGATTACCACCTAATTGGAATGTAGAAATAGAAAGGAGATCATTTTTTAACCTACCCAAGAGAACAGTGCTGGGGGAGGAGAGGAGATTATGTTAATCAAATGATACTGGCATATAAGAGCTACCAAAATAGCCGCCTGAATTTTTATCGGCACCCTTACTGTCCTTGAGGATCTGTCAGTGGCTTCAATCGAAACCTGTATTTTCAGAGCTTTATTCCCGAGTAATAAATACACTTTAAAATAAATACATGCCACTGCAGGCCCAAGCTTGTCATAAAAGATATCACCTTAGGCATAAATACATATTCTTTTTCAAAATTACMTATAGTTTTGTTGACAACTGTAAAACTGTAAGCATGAAAACTACCCAAGCAAAACCAAAAGTAATACTATCTTAGGGGGAGTTATTTGCATTAGTTAATTTTTTTTTWAAAAAAACATTTGCTTTCATTAATTAAATATTGTCAGCTAGCTACTCCACTCCTTTTTGGAATAAACATAGAAACTTAGTTGCTCTGCCTAGGGGAATATAACTGAGGTTACATTAAAGGAAACCGCATCAGACAACATTTTCCAAGACACTGTCACCATCTACATCCTTCTGTAGAGATAAAGACAAGACCTCATCTCAAGATGCCACTTTGTTTAATTGTCTCTGAAGAATGAAGAGCCAAAATTAGGTTGCTGAGACCACCAAAGGGAGCAGGAAAGAAAATTAAAAAAAAAAAAAAAAAAAAAAGTTTCAGGCAAGCAGTCCACAGAAATACTGAAATTGGGTTGCCCTGATGTTTTCACGGGCTCAGGAGGTAAACACAACTTTTTGTTAGCTGTCTGACCCAATTTTGAAGGGAGAGACATGAGAAATGTTCTTACCCTGCTGTCTTACGTAGGCATATACCTAGGAGGTGTAACATAACACTGCATAGCACAGATACTGCCAGACTAATGTGGTACCCAAATGGATACCATAGGGTGCCATGCTTACCTGCAGAGAGCTGCACGTGACACAAAGTTGCAATCATGTTAGTTTACCCTAAAATAAAGCTCTAGTGCTTTTAAAAGCTCACTGAGGCACACCTGCACTATCTTGCCTTGTGCAATAGAGAACAGTGGCAACTCCCTTTGCTCTGTCCTCCCAGGAGTGGCTGTCCAGCAGGACATCTACCTCTCTCCAAACTAAGCACCAGTACCTAGCACCATTTTAGGTGCTTCGGATAGCCTRCCTGGCACACAGATATCCCTCTGGAGGCTGATGGCTCTCCTGTGGGTCCTGTGCCGTATCTGCCAGCCCATGCAGCGGTCCTGTCCTCCGTCGGGCACCTAAGACCAGTGCTCYTTTTATTTCAGCAACAATAACTCATTTGAGCCGAGACACCTCAAGCAGGCTTAGGCCTAGGTGRTCAACATACAGCGCAGCTGGTTTAAGTCCTGCTGGACCTCTCAGCTGTATCTTACACTTGAGGAAGCTGCTCCCTCACTGCCCTAATGTGGCCCTTCCTGACCAGGAGGAGACACCTGCTTACCATAGCATCAGGGTGACGAGCTCCATGAGGACAAGGGAAACAGCATAGTCCCTGAAGCTCTGCTTTCTCATCACAGATCTTCCCTTCCTCGAATTCCTAGATACCCTCCCCATCCTTAGAAACTCAACTGCTCACGCAGATTTATCAGCAGGATAAAAGTTCCTCCAGTCACATCCACGGTCCCCATTTTAGGGAGCATTTCCTCAGTTCTCCCTGCTCTCATACACCCACAGCTCCTGCTGGCAAGGCAAGTCCAGCCCAATCCCTGCGTGCCACCAAGGCACAAGTGCCTATTGGAATCAGTGCACAGGAAAGGTAATTCCACTTTAACTATCTCAGTAGTGGAAAACATCACCATAATTTGGACAAAGCACAGTACAAAATGAAACACAGGTGCCAGGCACCCCTGCTATGGTGTGCCTAACTTGACAAACCAGGTGTTTCCTCCTGAAAATTTTTGTCATGAGGAGTACAGCAAGTGTGATCCTGCCCCCCCCAGCTGAAAACAGAGTTCCACTAAATTCAACTGTACCGGGATTTTGCTCATCCTGTTTTGCTGGAAACATACAATTTTTTTTTTGGCAGTGGGATGATGCATAACTACTTGCTAAAACACAGGGACCTAAATATCATGTAGTTCAGGCAAAATAAGAAAAAAAAAATATCTTTCTTTGGTAGTGATTCTAATGAAAAGGAATMGGGAATGTGTTGACTTATTTTCCATCTATGTGCTTTTAATCTGCATCATTGTGCTGTTTTTGGCTGGGATAGAGTTAATTTCCTTCACAGTAGCTAGTATGGGGCTATGTTTTTGGATTGTGCTGAAAACAGTGTTGATAACACAGGGATGCTTTCGTTACTGCTGAGCAGCGCTTACACCGAGTCAAGGCCTCTTCTGCTCCTCACCCCACCCCACCAGCGAGCAGGCTGGGGGGGGCACAAGGAGTTGGGAGGGGACACAGCCGGGACAGCTGACCCCAACTGACCAAAGGGATGTCCCACACCATATGGYGTCATGCTCAGCATATAGAGCTGGGGGAAGGAAGAGGAACAGGGGGACGTTCAGAGTGATGGCATTTTGTCTTCCCAAGTAACTGTTAYKCATGATGGAGCCCTGCTTTCCTGGAGATGGSCGAACACCTGCCTGCCRATGGGAAGGAGGGAATGGATTCCTTGTTTTGCTTTGCTTGCGTGTGTGGCTTTTGCTTTCCCTATTAAACTGTCTTTATCTCAACCCACGAGTTTTCTCACTTTCATCCTTCCGATTCTCTCCCCCATCCCACTGCAGGGGCAGCGAGYGAGCGGCTGTGTGGGSCTTAGATGCCAGCTGGGGTTAAACCACGACAATCAGTTATTTCAATGGAACATACATTGCAATTGCACTTTCCTGGTTGCTGTTCTACTGGGGTGCGTAATAAATGTTGTGAGATATTGTGCAAGAGAAAGAACAATACTTTGAACTAAATGTGCTGTTAAATTAAAGTCTTTTCTTGAGCAGTGAAAAAGTCCTGAGGCTTTCATGTCAGTGACATAAGGTAAGGCATACACTGAGCATTTTTTATTTTTCACCCTTTTGAGAAACAGCATGGTACTGAAGTAAAAGCAAGTAACAGTTTCTAACATGTTCAAAGATACCCGCTACAAAAAACCCAAACATGACCCTCTCCCCACCACCCCCAAAAACATAGGGGGTTCAGTGTTTAAAGGTGTCACAATTCTTTTGTGATACCATTATGGGAAATCAGGTGGCAATATCTCAAACCTTGCCAAATTATCCCCAGAAAGAAACATTCTGAACTGTTCAAAGAGCTTAATGTGCATTTTTAAGTGAATCCCAGTGTACAATTTCCTAAAGGATGGGATCCAATTCTATTTTGTGCTCTGAAGAATTCTATTAAACCTTTAGAGCACTTTGTGAAATGTGAAAATACAGTTTGCTAAAGAGATAGCCTAGGTGGTCTGCAGTAAATTAACCCAGTACTGCTGACTGTGGCCATTCTTGTGAGTTTGCTCCAAGGGATTTCTAYGCTTACAGTATAACACCATTTACCAGCTTCTAAACTAGATTTGCCCTCTGGCTGCCAGTCAGCAGACCTTGGTGTAAAACATGGCCAGAAATYACTTTGACTAAGACTTGCATTTCAAGAGCAGAACAGTGCTGTGTGTTACATACAACTAAGTCCAACCCATTACTTACAGTACTGTTGTTTTTCCCTAGTGGACTTGATGTAGTTAAGTTTTAGGCTGCTAGACTATGATGGCTGCTGCCCTGCCTAGCTGGTGTTGCGTAAATTACAATAGATCTCTCTCTGTGTTGCTTTGTAACAATTAACCTCAGAAAGGAGCTAACTCCATTTGCATGGTAATGAGACATTCATCTGAGTGACATCGGAGTTAAGCATGCTAATAAGTTTTTATGCAAACACCTGAGGGGTCAAGCACAACAATGGACCTGGATAAGAAAACCTTTTATTAAATGCAAATCACTTGTCTTGTAAATACTATGACAGACAACTTCATAGGACTCTAACACAGCTTGCAAGAAGRGAGTCATTTAGGTTATATTTTCAGGCCCCTAGGCTGACTAAGGAATATAGCCACCAATTTATTTATATGTTGAATTAATATCAGCGTGGATAAAATCTTCATTATAGCATCAAAGGAGAGAAGTACCACAGGAAGGTAGAGAGGAGAAAACAACAATATTGCCTTATCTTTCACAAATTTGTCACAGTTTCCTGGCATGCAGGAAGGCAGATAAGACACTGCTGCTGTAGAGCACAACAGAAGACTTACAAATTTATCAGGTTTCTATCTTATTCACCTACCTGTTTTTGCCAAGTGTATTTTTATGTAGGCAAATTTCCTAGTGAGCAGGCTATCATTTTGGTCTCTATCTTGCACTAAAACTTCTTGAATTCATTAAATCAATTCACATTCTACACTCAAAGAGTTTGAGATCTTAGTTAGGACAGTACCAAACATTACCAAGGGGTAACTGTCTGCCAAACAYCTTTGGGACTAAAGGAGCAGAACCTGGACAGGATTTCTCAAACGCAAGGCAGATTGCACAAGGAGGAATGAAGGGAAGAAGCTGACTTTAATTCATTTAACTCTGGCAGAGCCAAGTGCAGGAGGCCTCTTTTGTTCAGGAGAGGCTGTTAGCAGGACACACTGACTCATTTTGACAGCACAGCCTGTGTCAGGGGAATGGTTCTGGTTAGCCGTAACAGGAGTGAAACATGGGCAGCCCTCTGAAAAGCTGGCCTCATGGCAAATYGCTAGAGGGTTTGCTCCCAGACTAGAACATGTGAATTTAAATATCCAGACCCTCAAAACGTATCTTGACTGAAATCTAGTACTCCACTTCCTTTGAAAACTAACAAAAGCTCTTGGGGACTAGCTCTGAATTGTCATATTCACTGATATGTAATAATTGCATCAAATGCATCACATGTATGTCTTCAAGTGCATCAAACAGCATGAGATCTTGGTGAGTCTGGGATTCAGGGTGTTAGGATACATTTAATATAACAACTATTAGCTACACTAGTCCAAATTCAAAAAAACAGCTGTGATGTAAGCTCAGTAGGATAATTTTTAACAATTGTTTTGTAGTCAGGACAGCCTGGGCTCCTTTCAGAGTCCACACATTGGAARCTACAGCTACTTATTTAAAAAGAATTCAGATTAAATTGGAGTTTGCGGGGAACAAGACAGGAGGTTTAGAGCTAGGCAGCCAAGAAGGCCAAGAATTAGATGGTAATTTTTTACAGAGTGAGAAAGGAGGAATCGTGCATATTCAAGTGTTCATAGTTCACAGTAATCTGTGTGGACCATAAACACAGTGGCATTTTGCAAACAGAGGTCAAAATACATAAAAAATTATTACAACTCAGATAAGAGTCATGAACATATATGACAAACACTGTCACTTCAATCACTATCTGCTATGAACCTCAAGCCTTCTTCCAAAACAGACCTGGAGCTTTCTGAGCTCAAGGGGAAGAACTCACTTGAAGTCTATGGAGGAACCAGAAAAATGTAGAAGCAACACACTAACTAAAAGAAAGAGGGGAAGGTGGCACGCAGGGCATACGAGTTTCCAGGCCAGAAGCAGAAAAAGGAGAAAAAAAGGAAGACTGAAAGTGTTTTGAAAAGGAAAGTTGTCTTATAGCTGAGAAGCAATGGCTGAACCATAGAGCAAAGTACTTCAGAAAATAGTTTTCATTGAGAAAACTTGTACACTTTTGATAGGCAGTCCACCAAATGAAGTCAGGTTTCTTGTAATACCACTAAAAGAAAAGAAATTAAGGGGTGTATATACAATACATACTCAGCTTTTGAGTGAGAAAAATTTTTAAATTTTTTAAACTAGTTTTTAAACTACGTGGTAAAAATGCAACTAAGAGAAATAATAAGATGGCAAAGCAGCGCAAACATGGAGGTTCTAGCTTTACATTTAAGGGTTAAAATTACATACTAACAGACTAGATTCCCAAAAATACAAGCCTAGAGCTAGGCTGATGACACTTAGGCACCTATAGTGCTAATGAAGGCTGTCCATTCAAAACTCCTGCTTCACTACTCAGATCTCTAAGTCACAGAAAGCTACCAAGTGCTCAGCACTACAAAGAATCAATGTCCAAACATGTACACACTCCTTAGTGTATCTTCAGGTTTGAAAACCTCAACTTACCATTCAAATCTCAACATAGTATTTCCTTCCAATCCAAAGCTGGTAAGAAACAAAACAAACCACATAAAACTGCTAAATTCATACCCTCACGTATCAGATTCTTGTGACAGAAGGCCCCCTGAATATATTGCTAGAGGAAAAATACTACTAGTTATGTCCCTGTACCGTGCTTCTCCACTGGATGCTTTGTTAAATATTTTCAGACAAAAATACTGAGCAACTCTAGCTGTCTGAAATCTGCTGGCTGTCATCATGAGGAAACAGGCTTATCTTCTGTTTAAGACACTATGATTATTTTATTTGTTCTGYCACTTCTTTGTTGCATTTCTCCAATTCAACACTATCCGCCTGCTAAGAACTCAAACCGGAKAAAGACAAAAACTAGAAAGGGGAGATATGGAGACCATTCTGTCAAAAGCATTTTTTTGTCTTGTAAAAATAATCACCATCATGTTGTCACTGGAAGACGACCAGTCCTGTTAAAAATTCACAGTTGTATCACATATTTAGTGAGCGTTCCAGGGAAAATGAACACTTAACTGTAAGCAAACCAAAAATTAATGAAAACAGAAAATACTATCATACAGCTCTTTACTGTAAAGTGACCCCTGGAACACCACTGACCTTTGGTAGCTGTTTCCACTGACAACTGTTATATACATTTCCTTTCCAAGAATCTCCTCATTATTACACGAAAACTGATGCTCAGAAACAGCTTAGGAAGAGAATAGTCTTTTACTTTGCCAGGAAAGATTACAATGCACAGGAAACGCACAGTATGGTTTCAAACAAAGGTATTTCCCTTCAACTCCAGAGTAGCTTTTAAACRTAACAATCCTCCCCTGGCTGTATTATCCTGACCAGATTTCATTGGTCTTAAGATTAAATAATAACTAATAAAAGACTTCAAAGCTCAAGCCTGTGTTTACTCTTTTCACAATTTTGGAGTCAAAGACCATAATCTTAATCAGAAATTTGGGAAATTTATGTTTTATTCCATACCTCATTGTGATTCTTGCTTAACCATTCCTTAGTAGTGTTAAGGGCAATGACAGCAGCAGGCTCATTTGGAAAACCTAAAGACAGAAGAAATGAGAGATAAATAAAAGGCACACATTATTCTATACGTATAAGAAAACAAAAATCCGGATTTTTTTTTTTTTCCCTTTTTTTTTTGGACTATTTTGGAATTACAGTTGGTCAACTCCCTTCTTCACAGATTTGTATAAAGGTTTTAGGTAACATCAATTACTTTTTTCCCCAGCTAAACAAATTGAAAATAGGGCCAGTGATGTTTTATTGGATTTTTTTTTTTTTTTTTTTTAAACTCAAGTTAGAAAAGCTCCACAGCTCAAGAGAAGTAGAAACAATAGAGGGCTATACATGTGTCATACTAGGCAGGCAACAATATAATGCATATATCACAGTAACAAACACTAGGCTTACATTTCATGGCTTGCAAGAAAAATTCARACATTTCTTAAGGCATAAGGGCTTTCTTAAGGCTTTCTTTCTTTAATCCACCTGTCAGCAAAACGATACAACACTATGACCCCAATGCTGTTAGCCTGATAAGGATAGAAATGTTTGAGTTAAAAATCTCTTAATTTATAACCTAAAACATAACTAACAACTTTGGAAATTAAGGAAGTCATGAAGCATAAGTGTATGAATTTAAGGCCTGATGTTGCGTGATATACTAGCAATAGTAACTCCCCCCAGCACTAAACAATATCAGAAATCTTCCCAGGGATACAGACTTTTTGCTTTGATGGTGTCTATCTATCAAATCTAAAGATGCTTTCATTACTTAGGCAGTCTTAATTTAATTTTCCTTTAAATTCCTAACTGGAGGGCAGCAAATCATTTTTGTGAGGATTTAAAAATAAAAACCCATAAGCTGTATGAATAGCTCTCAGTAGGTTAGATTAATGGAATAGTTTTTGAAGAGGTGGAGCTKCAGGCACAGTGTACAAGCAAGCAACGGGGCTAGACAGAAACAGTCACAAAATTTGGCATACAGCTGCATGCATATAGCCTTTTTTACATCATACATCAGCCCTTGCACCATAAACTAAAGTGCAGACACTGCAAAAATTAGTAGATGTGTCCAGTTTTTTGACCTGGCACATTATCCTCCAAACTTCTTTAACCCTTTTTCAGAACTTGTGCACTGCTAGATAGATTCAAAAAAAAAAAAAAAAAAAAAAAAAAAAAAAAAAAAAAAAAAAAAAAAAGAAAGAAAGAACAAAATCCCTCCACCCTCTTTGACTCACATCCCCAAAACATTACTCCCTGTAACTGGACTCTGCAAGGATTTTGTCCAGCAGCAGTATGCATACTGTTTCAAAGTGATAGATGACAACTATTCAGCAAGAGTAGCAAGTAAAATAGTCAATGCTTGAGCAACACCGTCATTTAGCATGTGCTTCCTTGGCACACATTTCTCAATAAAGCATATTTTTAAATTTTTTGCAACCTTTTTTTCCCGGTCCAAGATGGAAAATTAGCTAAGATCCTACAAGTGTTACTGTGGATACTTCTACTGCCGCTGGGAAAACATATTCTTATGACATTTAATAATGCTGCTGATATCATCAAGGCATATGTCTTATGACACAACTAATGAACAGTAACGAAACCCAAAGCAGGGACTTCCAACAGCCTCATTTTCATCACATAAAATAACAGACCTTTAAGCAGACCGTCTGCTTAAATTAGTGATATCCTATCTAACAAACCAGGACTTTGTAACATAGAAATTCTGTACCCTGAGTGTGGTAGATCTGCCTGGACATACAATGAACGCCATGCAGAGGGAGAAATGCATATTTCAGACAACTGATATACCATTGTTTATGCACAGAATGGTTTATTTTCAGAACAATTCTCCCTCCAGCAAGATTGACTTTTCAGGCTTGTTTTTCAGTCCCTTGCAGCAGGGTATTTGCCCAAAACTGTGATAAAGCACTGACGATTTTATAGAATCTCTCCATATATTGTACATTATTTAGAAAACTGCTGCCATACTAACCAATCTTAAATAGAAGCTTATCTAGAAAACTTGTGTTCAATTACTCCTAAGTAACCACAATGTGACGGGAAATAGTTCAGCAACCAAAATAAAAAGCCTTGAATTCTGTGTATGAGTTCAGAAAAATATCTTGAAATCCAGAGAAAACTTTTATGACCAGTTACCAAAAAAAAAAAAAATCTAATTAATATTTTACACACATTTCTGGTAATTTTAATGAAAAGATTATCTTATTGACTTTATGCAAAAGCAGGATGGAATTCAGCCTCCTGTTCCATACTCTGCACCAGCACAAAAGGCCCTGTGTCTCTGATTCTCGAACAGAAAAACATTTTGTTTTACAGGAGTGGGTTAAAGGGAGATAAAGTGAGATGGGATCTTTTTAAACATGTTTTTGTGTTGTTTTTATCTCTAAACTACATTTGTCTGCCATAACGTTTCTGGTCGGCTCCCATACATGCACCCATCCCCCTTCCCAACTTTCCTTTCAGCAAAAAAGCAATCTCAGTGAGCACATGGGAATCAAATTACTTGAGAGAAATGAGCTCGAGGAGCCTCACAGTTAACCGACTGCTGGAGCAGCAGCTCAGGCAATTCTGGCTAAAGGCTCAATTTCACAAAAGATAAAACAGGTAAAGTAATAAGAGTGACACTGGCCCATGTTACTGCAGTGAGTGCTCCTCCAGAATACTGAAAAGGACAAGGGCACAAAAAGGCAAAGAAACATTAGCCGTAAGGTACAGGCAAGCRGTGCCTCTGTAGGACTTCACTGGGTTTATTTGGCTGGAGAAAAAGGGAGGGTTGGCAGGCTGTATGTCATGGASAGGTATGGGGTGAAGTGTGCACCTACCCACACAGGCCTCTAACTTGGGCTGGGCTTCCTACATCCTCCAAAGACAAAGCCAACATTTTGGCAACAAATTCCACTACGCCACAGAAATAGTGCAGGCTACCTTTGAARAGCTGCTTCAGCAAGCGGGAATTTTATTGCAGCCCTCTGCATTTTGCAGTGCCCGCTAATCACATCTCGCCATCTATTACCAAGATCTACTCCCAACCCTTCAAGTACAGCAAATCCTAGAAGCGCGCAGCCGCCATCTCTTGTGACCCTCTCAGTTGAGGAGCCTTCCTTTAAASTACAGTTTTATTCATTACAGCTGATGCCACAGTGGGTGCAAGCCTGATAAGTCAGTAGGAACGAGGGTGTGCAGGAAGTCCTGCATGGTTTGAAAGACACAGTGGGTGAAGGAGAGATCCCATGTGCATACATGGCCAGGGCTGAGCTTCGCTCTGCTCGTTCAACACTACCAACTCTGGAAAGTATGTCAGTGTTGACCAYCTCCAGGTGTCTGTCCCTCTGGCCACAAGGGAAAAGGCTGTATTGCAGTTGTGTCTCCAGAAACACTCGTTACTCAAAAATCTTCGTAATTTGCTCGGAAGCTGTTATGAAAGCTCTCACATCTTTGCCCAGTTGCTTCACAGCTAAAATGTCACTCTAGACAGGACAGCTGCCTTGGTGTACGCCTTTAGAAAAGTGACTGCCAGCTTTAACACTGACTTACCAGTCAGTACCAGCATCAGTCAAGCCACAGCCGAAGTTAGAAACCTCCTCTCCTCCCCTTTGCGTGTTGCTAATAGATGTATATACTACTACGTTCACTCCCTAAGATGAGTGACTATGCCTTCATACTCCCCACTACAAAAACCCCATCCTACTACCATCACATAAAATATACCTCATCTGAACTCTACTGCTTTTGGTATGTCCTCGCACAGATATTACCCACAGTTACAGCCTATAAAAGCTTTTAAAGGTCTTCAAACTTACGAGCTTCTGCACCTCTTCCCAGGACTTAACCACCTTATTCCCGGAAATTGTAACACTGACCTGAAATGGCTGCTGAAACATGCTGTACACTGTGCAAGTTCTTGCAGCCATCATGACCATAATTTTCCAGAGAAGGCATGATAAGATCTGGCAGAATTATTTTGAAATACTTGATATTAAATAAACGTGCTGTTTTAGAGGAGGAGAACTGAGAAAGATAGTAACTTCTCGTTACTATCTTTTTTATGTAGAGATACACGTTGAAGTTCCCCTTACATTTTGTATTTATTCCCTAGAAAGCAACTGGTAAGAACATAAGTCCCCCTGTTTCATCAGTGTACGGAAAGTATGTGATGAATTCCCTGTTGTTAGACACTCTAGTGTAAATGCTCAGCCTTTTGTGCTTGGGGGATTTAGCRGAGAAACATTCACACTATTGTGAGTGTCTATTACCGTATGCCTAATTTGTCTGTGCAGTATCTGAAAAGTGTATACTAGAAGTTCTTCAATGAATAACAGTGCAACAAGGATTTTGTGAGATAAAATTAATAGAAATCTATTTAAGGGACTCCCAAATTGTATGGAGATGCTGGTAGCTTTATCTGTCTCTTTTACTGTGCTCAATCCAATGCTGCATCTTATTAAAAACGTCTAACTTACAATCAGGTAATGCCACCTCCCCATGAAAAGCCCATTAACAAAACATAAGTACTAAATAATCAACCTTTAATATGATGTAGCTGAAGATGATGATAACAGATTGTGTCGGTTAGGTTATAATACTAACGAGCAAATGTCAATCCAGAAAATCACTTCAGTAGCTGCAGGGGTAAGTGTTATAATTTGTCAGTTTAACTGAGATGCCTAATGTTTTGCGTAAATCAACTCATCCTGGTAAAAAAACGGTCTCCATCYTTTTTTTGTTAGCGCTGCCTAAATGCTAGACAGGTTTTTATTCATTTAAAATATGCTCCCTTCTCTATGGTTTCTGAAAGGCTCATCACAATCTTAATATTCTTATTTGCCAGTTTTAATGGTTTCATTTTGAAGCAAATCATGAAAAGAACCAAATGCACATCAACACAAATACTCATTATGTGTTTCTCATACTTTCTCAGAAAACTATCTATACTGGCATGTTTGTGCATATATCAAGTTTACAGACTGTTCCCATGTTCTAAAATCAAACCCGAGTCCCATTGTTTAATCAACATGACTGTCAAAATGTAGTAAGTTCCATTTATTTAGTTTATGTATTTGTCAGTGATGTTTAATAATATATAAAGGATGTCTTCAAATAGTAGGCTCAACAGTCACATTTTGACATTGTGGAAGTGTACCAAAAGCCCCCTCTGCAGTCAGTATGACAGGGTATTTCCAGCATGCATCAAGTATTTGCCACGTGGGAATCATCAGCACCAGATGGTGTGGAAAATACTTTTCCCAGTTTTAAAAAAAAAAAAAAAAAAAAGCCACTAAGCATTTATTCCATACATGTTCTGAAACCCAGTATTATTATCAGGGCTAAGAATGCTTTCTGAAACACAACAGACATGTGAATACCTGAGCTTCATTATGGTCATGTGGGTTAAGGCTAGCTATTGACAACACACTAATCATAACACTTCATTCTTATCGCTTTATGACAATAAAAGGAAATGAGATGCACAGCCCAGCATGCCTGAGGTGGGGTTACTCAATATGTTCACTTGTCCTTCAGCTGTGAAACTAGCAGTAGAATCTTGCAACTGATCCCATATCATCATCTTGTCAAAGATATATTTCACTAGTCAAAATGAAATCACTCGTGCTAGGTTGATTCCCATTACCATGGTAAATCTGGCCTGTTTAGAAGCAGAGATGGTAGTATTCTACCAACAAGCTTAGGTCGTGGCTATTTTTGAGCTTTTCTTTCTCCCCTACTGCGCCCCCCCCCCC